>JASKGO010000002.1:0-10920 GCA_030556065.1 Holobus sp. GC000080
GTATCCATAGTTACCACGGGTGCAACAACTACAAATACCAATCACGGCTAATCCGCTTGATGTAGTTTAATTGGGAGTACACATTACAAGTAATTTTAAAGATATTTTTTAATTTTTTTAAAAATCAAAAGTTAGGGTCATTTCCGGTGGAGCCGGAAGTGCTACAAAATTAAAATTTATGTCAATAAATCGGAAATAACGTCTTATATAAGAGTTCTAATTTTTATAAAAATCGGGTGATAAATAAAAAAATGGCAGGGGTGGCCCTAAAACCGTTGTCACCCGTATAAAAAAGTATTTAAAATGTTTTTGTAAAGGGTTAAATATTATTGGAAATATTTTTTAATCTCTCTGCGTTGAAATATTTTGAGCGGAAATAAATCATGAATGAAATGGAAAACCGGAATTTTTTCTTCACAAAAATCAAACTTTTTTATGATGATTTTTATGATTTATCTTCATATTCGTGTAAATGAAAAGTACAGTTCGTTTATAGAAAAATTAAACTGATTAAAGCTTTAGGGAATACAAGCTCAAAGAGTCATATTTCAGAGGCGGTAATTTCGGTGGCTGACCTTATTATTAAAATTAGTCACTACAGTAATTACACTTACCCTAATATTGTTAATTGTATTTTATTACTAAATTCTTTGAAAGAATTATTAATATTTTAATTACTTCTGGAAAAATCATTTGGGATTTTTATACAAAAAAAATTATGCTTGCATATAATTACGGAATAACATTTACAGAGCTTATTAAAATGTCGACATTGAATTAGTTAATTAAAATTATGGTTTTTAAATTAATATTTGCTTAATTGAAAAAAGCTTTTATTAGTGTAATAGCGGTCTTTTTTTTGCCAAATCAAAAAAACAGATCATTTCATTACAAATTTTTTTTTTTTTTTTAATGTAATGTTTTGTTTATTTTTACTGAATAACTTGTTCGATTTGCACAATAATATGTTAATTTAATGTATGAACTCATATTTTAAAAGTAAATAATATTTATAAAGCAATATCTCGAAAAGAGGGCAAAATATAATAAAGTTAAATAAAATAATCTGACCACTGTACAAGTAGTACGAGTACTTATGTCTCATTAAGTAAGGCATATGTGAAGGCGCCGGGACTCCATTACATTTACGGCTTCGTCCCGCTAAGTAATCGAATACATTTATAACAGTTTAATGTCTTTGTATCAAAAAAGCTGAAGTATTTATGTACGAAGAACTAATCATTAATCACCAATGTAACATTTTCTTAACTTTATTAATTAAGGAAAAGTACGTACAATATGAGGCAATTTTTAAACTCTAGCTGCAAATTTTTTATTGTGAATTATTAAACTCTTTTAAGAGCACTATGTAATAATTTTTCGGACGATATTCATGAAAAACCTTTTTAATTTTTACTGAAAAATAATGTGATTCTAAAAGTTTTACTTTTTACTAGTTTTCAACCCTTTTATTTTATAACGAATAATAAAGAAAGGCAACGGTTACCTTTCATGTTCAATATAACATTACAGCAGCAAAAAAATATAGCAAACTGAAAATAAACTAAGAAAATGTAATTACAATGAACGAAAGAAAACCTATTTGGAATAATAAGAACAAAGTGAATTTTTTCCACCCCTCGAGCGCTCTCGTATGATATCGTGCGCCAAGTTTGAGCGCGCATTTATTTGCTCCTGCAGTATCAGTTGTGCTTTTACTGCGAGTAGAGTAGCAGCAGATTCTCTTTCCGATGTTCTCTCTAACCCGCACTTAGCAATTCCCTGCTGCAAAAGATAAACACACGAGTCGCTTCTTAAGCAAACGAAAATCTTCTTCTCCTGTGCTTTTCCACGTCTGACTTCTTAATCATCTCTACTTCTAACGTTTCCACCGACACACAAACTTCGAGGTAAGTTTGTTTCCCCCCTTACTATTTATCGCAACTACCGTTTAATACTTCTTGCGAACATTGAACATTGAATTCGCTGTTGCAATTTTAAATTCTTATTCGCGCGTTAAGTAAATTGTGCGCACTAGCTGAGGCACCCCTTCGGTGTTTTGATGCACGCCACCAATAGATCGAATTAATTTGCATACAACTACATATGCAATTTGCTACAAATTTGTCAAGTAGTGGGTGATTAATCCCTTATCGCTTTGTCATGACACTTAACGCCATATGTTTATATTTTGTTTGCGCAAATATTTGCCTCGAACGGGAAAATGTTCTTTGACAGCGCAATTCTCAACGGAAGTTTGATTTTCCCTCTAATTTTTTTTTCTTTTTTTTTTTTGAATTTACTAATTATTTTGCCACTTTTGCCTCCGAGAGTATAATTAAAAGGCACATGATTAAAGGAAAGGCGTTCTCTTTGCGGCTTTTAGGAGCGGAACGCATTCGTCTTTTAATCTCCAGGGGTTGGAAAACTACATAAAAGTCGCCTCGTGAAATATTTCTCGTGATTCCTTTTTCCGAAAGATGAGAGAAATAAATATCTTTCAGAAAATTGTCTCTGCTTTGTTATTGCGTATGTTTTGCGAATTTATGCTCCACGTCTTTTTTCATTACAAAATTGCGGCGTTTTTTTTTCCTACAGGTTATAAACTTTTTTTTATTTTTATTTTAACTCCTCATTATTAATAATAAACTTTTTGCTGTAATAGTTCGTTTAATTTCTAATTATTAAAATATAAATAAAAATGTTGGATAATAAGTTTAAATTTCTGATGGAATTTCTGATATTTGAAATTTCAGCATACATGTAACACCCAAAAGTCGAAGCTTTTAACATTTTATTTGCGCACTCTATATGAACTTTACAAGGTTTAATTATATTATTATGAAATTAGCTTTCATTTTATGTTTCCTTTTTAATCGTGTTACTACATGAGATAAAAGGCGGCTAACTAATTTTCTAAACAAAAGATGGCTATTAAAATTATATGCAATGTTAATATAAATTATAAAAGAATAAAGCAAAAATATGTAGATCTCTGCGCTTTCGAAACAGGAAAAGTTAAATCAAATTTCATAAATTATTCTCTTCGGAGTTTCCTCCAATAACAGGAACGTTTTAAATGTGTTCTTTGTGCATATATTTTGAGCATTAAAATGTGCCTAAAACCAAGCAGTTTTTTCAAAACAACAAATCGTTTTAAATGTTGTTAGCTTTTAGTCGCAATTTTTTTTAACATATTTTCTGTTACTTAAAGGTTATAAGATTTATTCAAATGGGCTTGACTTAAAAATAAAAAAATATTTCATAGATTTAATGGAAAAACTTTTACGTCAGTTAATAAACTTATATTAATGTAATAATTTCGTATCAACAAATTCGAAGACTGCATATTTAAAGTTCCTCCAGTTAAGATTTCTCCTTTTTTGCAGAAAATTGAAATGTTTTTCTCAAGTTACGAGATTTAAATTCAGTGGAAAACTTCCGAGTTCAATGTCTATTTGACTGAATTAATGCATTTCTTAAACTGCCAAACTTCATACCGTCCACCGCAAAGCGGAAACTTGGCAATCACACTTGTGATTAGTTAAGTAAGCTTTGAGAAATTTTGCATTTAGTACTTTTGCCAAAGCCCAAAATTGCATCGTTCCTGTTGAGCGTTCATTGTACGCGTAAACACTTAGTTCCGACATGGCAATAACAGCCCGGGAAGACGTGACTAAATTTCCCCTTTATAGTTGTTCTCGCACTGTATTAAATATTTAAACTCGGAGCGAGAAAGAGAGTACAGAGGAAGATGAAAATAGTTGGGAGCGGTTTAAATAACAAACCGATTGATGTTCGCCAGCTTTAATTCAAAAGCACTCAGCTACGTGAAAACTATTGCCACACGTGAACTTTCAAAAATGCGTGCAGCAGCAGGTTCTAAAAATTAAACATTTTCCGTCGTTAAATTTTCCGAATGCAAAATTGCGTTATTAGACGATGATGGATTCGCCGCTGATGAAGTTTTCCTTTTTGCTAATTGATCCGTGCGCGATTTTCATTCATATTCTGCGAGGAGGTTTCGTTGTGGTGCCGGCAAGTCGGAATTTCTGTGCTATATATCGATTGCTGGGTGCATTGTACTTCACATATCACTACGACCCCATCTTTTCAACCTAGTTACGATGATTTATCCCTTGTTTTCATTTGTGCCCAAGTTGTTGGCTGCCGCACATGCAGCAGCATTGTTCGGAAAGTGAAAAACGCATTCGGCACAATTCGTCCCGTCTCTTTTTCGCTTCTTCCTCTGGATCTGGGACCATGTAATTGCAATTGCTCCAGCTAAACATTTTCTCTCGCTCATCCAGCTCGTTCTGTTTCGAATATAAATTTAGTAATTGAATTTGTGTGTCTTTGGCGCTCTGCGTAAAATGAGACTCCAAGTTAGCTCGTTAATATTATTTAGTCGCTTAATTGTAATTATTACCGACCTACTTTTTGACTTTTTGCATTTTTCTGCACTTTTCTGTTTTTAAGTGGCGAGACAATAATGGTGTTAATTACATGATAGTTATTATTAAATCTCTGCGAATTATTTAATTGTTTTTTGTGGGTTAATTATAAGTGGACACTTGTGTATTATGATAATATAAAAAGTGCATACTATTTCGATAGCAAAAAAAAATAATTTTAATTTACTCATTAAATTATTAGTAACAGGATTTACTTAAAAAATCATGCATTTATTTTTGGTAAATAAAACAATATATCAAAAACTGAAAAATATTTTTTTAAGTAATAGCCTTAGGTTCAAAAACCCAAAAAAGTATTTCATTGTTACGCTTAACCATCCAACTATTTTTTTTTTTCTAATATCACTTAATAATTACTTTAATCAATTTAAAAAAAAATCCAAAATACGAGTACAACTTTAATAAGTTTTACTGTTTGTTATAACACTGTAAAAAAATATTGGTGTTTACAATAGAATATTGTTCAAGAAATTGCTATTAGAATTCCAAGAAATATGCATTAAATAACAAGTTTATATGCTTCTCTCAATAAAAATAAAAACAGAAAATTCTAGGAACTGCAATAATCATGACAAATATAAGAAAAAAGAAATAGCGGTGATGCTACAAGTGTTAGCAAATATAGAGTGGTAATGTGGTTACCTTTGTGGATTTTGCGAAATCCCCACTCAACTGAAAAAACATGTCATAGAAATAGTATTTCCACTCCATTCTGATACCGATAAAGAAAAAAAAAATTTTTTTTTCAAATTCACCCAACAAATCCACATGAAAACGGAATAAGCAGACGTCAACCAAGAAAAAATCAAATAAAATAAATAATCAAAGCATAAATAAAAACTAGTCGTTTCCAATGCTCGGCAGATTCAAAAACATATTCAGATAAGCCATAACGTTATTGGACGTGGAGAAAAATTGAAATTTATAGTAAAGCTCTCGCCTTTGAATAGAGAAATATTAAGGGAAAAAATCCAGTCACGTTTATGGTAAGCTTTGCCCGAACACGTGGAAGACCCAAACCCAAACGCACAACATCACCAGGTTACAAGACCAAAAAGAAACCTATTGAAGAAGTTCATATGGGACGTAGGGGAAATATATCTTTTAGCGCATGAACACGCTACGTTTTATTTCAGAATTCATAGTCCAGAATTCAATTTTGGTGCAAGTAATTCGAAACGAAGAAAAAAATAACGTCCGACTTAATTAATTTCTCGAGGAAGCTTAATAAGGAACTCGTCAAATTAAGGAGGATCAACTGGAGGAAAATGCTCGAAGGTTTAATTACACATACATAGTATAAGCTCTGATCCGTGCATCTGTCCATGGCGGCCTCATGTTAGAGTAAATGGGTTTATTAGTCGCGAATAAAGCTATAGATTGTCGTGGGCGACAGGATTCGGGTAATGGTCGGCTGGAGCGGGGCAAGGACCTCGTAAAGTCCCAAATACGAAAGTACATAAACAGGACCAGTGAGTGGATAGACAAACTTCAGGGCTACGGTTTCCTTTTTTTTATTATGTATACATTCCGTTTGCTTGCTTTTTTCTCCCGAGGCGCATCCAGACGTCGACTCCTTATTTGCCGCCCCCTTTCTTTGCTCGTTTTCGCAGGGAAATCTTTTTTTCGACCGCTCGACGTTCGTTGAACGAGCCGATTCGCCTTTTGCACTGAATTAATTACGTTACTATTTGGGACACATTTACATAAATACTGCAAATATTTCGGGAGTTCATTTTCTTTCTGGTTTCAAATTGCTTGATTTTTTGTTAATTAAAGTTTCTTTTTTGTGGTTTTTCGTTTGGAACTAAAGGAGTAACATTTGTGTAATCTATAGGAAGGAGCAAAAACAATTTTGCAATGTTTTAAAATGGTTTCAAGAGTACAGTACGATGAAATAAAATTAGTACCCGGCGCCTTCATATATCAGATTTTAGAAACAGTTATATTCACTTTCCTAAATTTAAGCCAAATTCCATTATATTTAATACAATTGATTTTAGTTATTTATAATACGTCTGTTTTATTTTGTCTAATAATATTTGTTACTAGTAAAATGTTATAACGGTCCTGGCTCCCAAGTTGTCTTGTTAGAAACAAAAAAAGGCGATTTTAGTAATATTCATTTCAAGAATAATATGTGACATGATTTAAACTACGTAATTTTGATAAAATCTTTTGGTTTATCTGCTTATTAATTAATCACAGGAATAATATATAAAGTTGGTTACTATTACTGAAATGCAAATTTAACACTCCATACGCAATGAATGAAATTAATGCCCAGCGCCTTCACATCTTAGTTTTATGTTTTATGTAAATGTTACATTCCGTGGATGTTTAATATTTAACAATATAACATATAGCATTATTTTTGTTATTATTATTTATCATATTTAATCTTTCAGAATTAAAGAAATTTAAGACATACTTTTTCAATCGTCTGACAAAAATACTGTTTGCCTTTCATAAAAAAACTATATTTTTAATTATATTAAATGAATCATTGTGATTTAATATTAACTTTAAAAAAACTATTTTTAAGGTTTATGTTATTTCAGCATTTCAACAATTTTGTTTTTATCTATTTGCCATAAATGCAATTATTTTAAAATTCATACAAAACAAAACAAAATAAATTTATGAATATTTACATATCCTGAGTAATTACTATATGATATTTTTCATTCAAAGCAATCTTTAATAAAAAAATATATTTAATTAAAGCATGCACAGTACTTTATTAATTATAAAATTCTTTTTTTTTTTCAAGCAAAACAATATCAATTTTAATTGCGTTTCTACTGCGCTTTACATAAAGGAAAAAGTAAATAAAATGAAACGACCAATTTATTCATATAGCTGAACACGATTTAAACAAAATTACTTGTCAAACAAATAGTACAAATATGGGCAAATTCTATCAAAATAGAAACATCGATGGATAATCATTATAAAACTAAGCCTAATTAAAATAAAAAAAATAAAAATGTGTTGTGTAGCTAACTGCTAGAACAAAGCAAATACTAATTTGCAAATAATGCATGCCATTAATGCAAACGAGCGTGAATATCAACAGTGGCGTTCCGTTGCGCTAAGCTATCGAAAAACCATTTGGATTAGTGCAGCCCTCTTATACGGCTGCAATAATCCCAAACTTTATTCCCGTAAACTGCTTATAATCGGCGAACCTTCTCAATTGGTTCTAAACGAACATTTCTTTGCTCGCTTCTAATTACGAGCAGACGGATGTAATAGAAATGGAGTATTATTAGCGACCATTTGATCGGCAATTGAGACAGCCAATTTGTAAACGGTAATGTTTTTTTTTTCTTTTTGTTTCAATTAAGAGGAACATCAAAAGAGCATTTTATTTTCATTCCAGCTTCCGCGTTGTTAATTAACACGCAGTATATTTTCAGAGTGTGGCAATGTGGCAGTATTAATAATAATGAAGACACGTTTTGTATGAAACGATGGATGTCTTTTTAATTAACATTCAAACATGCATCAAAGAGCACCATTCTTATTTGCTGATAATAAAATGCAAACTCATCGCTTCTATCTTAATGAACCCACCTTCATTGTCGAATGTTAATTTGAATTTTTGGAATATCGAAACGGTGACTATTGAAATTGCGGAAAACAATGGTCTGGTACAGGCAACAATTTGCTGTTAGTTATAATTGTTAAATTCTGAATGGGAAAACTACTTTTATTGAATACCAAAGTTCGTGATTATAAAATAAACTACAGGTGTTTATTCATTGAATGAATTTCATAGAAGTTTTCATTTCCACCAGTATACCAAGGGGAACTTAATAATTAACAAATTGGATATTCCTGGAAATCGCAATTATCGACTGGGTGAAAATAGATTTTCTTAACTTTATGTGCTTATAGTTTCCACATATAATTATTATCCAGTTTTTAAATCATTTTTATCGTTTTCTGTTGAAATTTCAATATTTCTTTACATTTTGAAGTTTGAATAAGACAAATGATGCAGACGGAATTTTGCGATACTTTCCAATGTAGACAAATAGCTTATCAATCATTTCAAAAAGTGAGTCCAGGGATAAGTTGGTTTGCAATTGATTAGACACTGATTACAATTCTTTGCGGGATAAAGTTTAAAAGCGCGGAGGATAAAAAACCCTCAATAATGTGTTCTTATTGTGTATCTCTTCCCTTAACACAATGGACTTTTAGAGTCTTAAACTTCAGACAGACAACTAATTTGGAAGATTAATGATTTTCGGATGATTAGATATTCGGGAGTCCGAGGGAAAATCGGTAGACAGTAAGTTCGACCACTTTTCCAATAGCAGAGAGGAACGGGCAAATTGTATTCACAGCATGCCCGTGGCCGTGTGTGCCTCGTGCCGGATAAATCTGGCCGTTGAGGTCTGCAGGGCTGATTATATAGACTTGTCAGCGGCAGACTTTTCAAAGACGTCGATCAAATTTAAGTTGCCCATTTAGACGTTAATTTGCGAAATTCAGTTACTATAATCGTTCCCACCTTTTTCGCCTTGGATACACACTCTGCACCGTTCAATGTTTTGGAGTTTTTATTGCGGTAATTTATTTTCTATTTTTAGGAAATTTTATTTCCGCTTAAACATATTTGTTAAATCTTTAATTTTAAATTTTGATATAAAGAAAAATCTTTCAATTAATTAATAACTTAATAGAGATAGGAGAAATATTTTTAACCGTTTTATGTAAAAAAATCTCAATTTATGGTTTACATTTCTTTTAAAATCTTTGATTAACGATGAAAAATAAACTAATTTTCATTCTGTTTTTAAATTGCTTTATTTTGTGTTAATTATAAAGTTTCTTTTGGTGTTTTTCGTTTTGAACCAAAGAAGTAACGTTTTAAGTGAGCTATAAGATAGAAATAAAGACAATTTTGCAATATTTTAAAATGTTTCTAGTGTATGGAACGGAAAAACTATAAATTAAATGATGTCACGGCGTCTTCATATATCGATTTAAAAAAAGTTATATTCATTTTCCTAAATTTAAACTAAAAGACTCCAAACTTATTGCTATTTATTTAACTTAATTATAATATATTTGTTTTATATTAGCTACTAATATTCATTACTAATAAAATGTTATATCTGGCTTGGTTTCTGAATAATCCTAGTGAAAAACTGAAAAAGTTGATTTTTTTTTGGAAAATTTATTTCAAGCTAAGTATGTGAGATGGTTTAAACCTTACATAACTTTGATAAAACCTTTTGGTTTACCTAGTTACAAATTAAATAGAGGAATAATATATAAAGTTGGCTACGAATACTAAAATGCTGTTAAAACACTTCATAAGCATTAAATGAAATGATTGCCCTGCGCCTTCACATATAAGTTTTAAGTAATAGTTACATTTCATGGATGTTTAATGTTTAACAAAGTAGCCTTTATTAACTTGCATTATTTTTGTTACTTTCTTTTCTACTTATGTTAAGTAGTATAGTAAAACTATAAATATTATGATTACCCGGCGCCTTCATCCTTCTGATTTAATGTAAAAGTTATATTCATTTTCTAAATTTATACTTAATTTTTTTTCACTTAATGCTTATTTTAGCCAATTTTAATATGATTGTTTTATTTTTTCCACTAATACTTTACTATTGGTTTTAATTAATCATTCCATCATGAAAAACAATGCTATATCTAATATTTAAGAAATAGCCTGTGATCAATTTTAACTCTCTGTCATAATTAGTCAAAAAAGAACAAAAACTACTAGCAAAATTATGTAAGAAGAGAGCGAAAAAACATTAAATTAACTTTTGATCAACACATTAAAATTTTAAATTTCTTACTTTGCCATAAAATAGGGAAAAACTGAGCCAAGTTGCTATTGGCGAAGCTTTAACGAAATTCGTATTTGATGTAAATTAGGTGCTTGTAAAATAGTAATTAAAGTAATTCGTATTTCTACACTAAAATTTGGGACCTAAGGAGAATTAAATTATAATAAATAAATACTAAATCGGTCTACCATTTATACCAGACTTATTTAAAACATCTAATAAATTTCTTTCTCTGTAACTTTTCAAGAATGAATAACCATGTCTCATACAAGACTCCAAATGCAATTTAATATTGAGCAAATATTGAAACAGGGAGAGTGTATTTGAAAGCAATATCAAAGGAATACTTATTCCTCCAAGCAAATATAGCATTAGCAAAAGGTAATGACAAAATAATCGTGTGACGAGTGGGTGAGTGGGTGCGTGTCGATGTGTATTTGCACAAAATGCTAATTACAGCCGAAAATTACCGCAGCAAATTTCAGAAGGCGGTTTTCGTATTTGCACGTATACGCTACGCTTTTGTGGGAACGCTCGCAGCGAAAGGGGGGTAAGAATTCCAATCGTGCCGACAACAGTTCGCAGCAGTAGCAACAGCAAACGAAAAGTGGCGC
>JASKGO010000003.1:0-18553 GCA_030556065.1 Holobus sp. GC000080
CATTCATATGAGCGAGTAAAATTAAAACTTGCTTTTTTCCGTTAATTAATAAATGCCATGTCGATCTATCGTGCTTTCTATGAGTGTATATTGGTGTGAGTAAAATCAAATTTTATTCGTTTTGCGGTTATAGGCGGGAAGAAGAGATCCGCTTTAAAATCTCGCTTTATTCTTCTTAATTAAAGATTAGAATGAATGGGTGGTTACGTAGATGGCATCCGAATTAATACCTTTAATTGAGTCCTCTTTGATTCGAGGGAAAAGTTCGATAAAGTCCGATCAGCCCATTCTTCTCTCTCTTTGCTCGTTTTTCTCCCGTCCTTTTTGTGTTTATTCGATATTGATCGAATATCGGGGACCTCTTAAACTTCACAAGTGGCATAATCGAATTTGAAGATAAACACAAATTTCCATTTTGCTTTTCTTTTTGTGCCGCCTTCGGATGAATTTATTTTCTGAATTTTAATGATTTTTGGCGTTTTTGTAATTAATTAATTTGCAATATTTATAAATAAAAATATTGCAAATTAAATCATATGTTAATGCTGTAAATAAGTATGAATTAATTCAATAAAAAAATGTAATAATTTAGTTGTAAAATAACTTATTATTAACTTCTGACCATTTGTTGAAGGGCTTATTTTAATTATAAAAGCCCTCAGTAATTTGTTAATAAAACCTAAAGTATTAAGCCGATTTTAATAAATTCTTCACTAAGTTATAGGTAATTAGATTGCCTTTAATTATCCTAAACAAATTTTTAATTTAAAGCATTTTCTGAATTTATATAGGGAAATTTCATTGGGGGTGGCAATAACGGCCGCACAGATCGACAGCGCAACGTTAGCGGTGCCTGCTGTCGGACTATAAGCGAAGCGCGTCGAGTGTTGTAGAGACCGACGGCTGGAGAGTTTAACGTTAGCGCGTAACGTACTTTATCAGCTTGACTCGGACGAACAAATTAATTTATTTATAAAATATAAACTAATTGACTTTATTTTCTTTTTAATTAAATTATTACAAATTCGATAGTCTCTAATTATCCTAAATAAACTAATCAAAAATTATTGCTTTAGATTAATTACTAAAATAATTATAAATAAAAAATTTTTGGCGGAAAGTACAAGGGCTTGCTTCACAGTCCGGCGCCTTCGCATCGCCAGTTCCGATCTTTCATTGTGAAAACATATAATTTATGTTTTTGTCATTTTTCCGCTACGGGAACTTTTTCAAAGGCGAAATTTCTCCATTCTTGGATCATCGTGCGGCCGGGACCACCCTTTTTATTTTCCACTCTGCATACAAATTTCACCTTTTCCCCTGTAACCTTCGGCGCTGCCATAAAAACCACTACCGGCTACGGGGAACAGCGTAGCGTTGAAGAAAAAGTCCGGAAGTAAAAGCACGCGCTCGGATATCTATCGTTTTGTAATTTTCAACGCGCATCCATTCTTTTTGCATTAAAGAAAAAAAAAGGAATTTCTCTGAATTTTAACAGAATATATTTGCCTGTTGCAGTAGCATCTAATGAGAATTGTGTTGTCTTTTGTTTTCAGAACAAGCGCCCGAAATTAGGTGGGAAACATGAAGAATTATCACCGAGCCGTTGCGTTGACTTTTGCGGCACTGCTACTTCTTATCAAAGGTACGTGTCTATCATTATTATTACATTACTTTTCCATTATCATCATTTTTCACGCTCCATAACTATATATGTATGAATTTCTCGCTGCTGCCGCCTAGCGCGAACGGGGAATCTCTTTTTGCGTCTCTCGCACACGGCAACATCACTCATGGAACGTGTCAGTTTGCCTGTGCTGTGCCATCATTGTAAAATTGCGAAACCTGGAACAATACAGATGCAAGTGCTGCGTTTCGTTGTAAAAGTAAAACCCACTGAAACCATTTTGAGACGCTTTGGAAAATTGCACTTGCTGCTTTTTATTTTATTTCTAATTTCTAATAAATAATTGAATTATTTTTAACAACAAAGAATATTTAAATTAGTTTTTACTATAGAATGAAAGCATGAAATTAAATTAATTCCACGGTTGTAATGCTGTAATTCAAATATTTCGGCATAACAATAAACCGGTTTTATTGCCGAACAGATTTGCTTGCTGTAATTTTGTTTGTGTTTCTGCAATAATATATTTCTGGTTTCGTATTTATTGCAAAAGTTTTTTAATTTGAGCAAAACAACTTTTTCACTAAGCCATCCGTTCGTTCGAAACACTTAATTAATATTTTATTGCTTCAACTTCCAAAGGCAACGTTAGCTTTAACAGGAAAAAAACTTCATTTCCAGCATTGTTATTGGAGGCACGTTCAATTTTCATTGATCTTAAGAGCTGGAATTTCATTTTCCTTAATTTCTTAACTCCCCTCTTATCGTAATTACTTTCCTAAAGGATCCAATTTATAATATTTATCTCTGTAATAATATTTATTAATCTACTGAATACACAGCCGATTGTTTTTTCTTTAAGTTTTCATTATGTGCTACTTTAAAAAGTAAATGTTTTTTTATTTTAAAATAATTAAAAAGTATTTTCTTTTCGTAAAAACTAACATAAGTAATATTTAAAATGAAAAGTTTTTCCGCAGAATTTCCATTAATAAAAGGAAATATTAAATTTTCCTTTTTACTGGCGCCAGACGAAGAAAAAATAAGTTTCGAGTTCGGCCAGTGCAAATGCAACATGAAAATAGAAACTTTAATAATATGTAAATGCGACGAAAGTTTTCCTTTTCCGCACCCAGCGACCGAATTTACACAACAAAAAAATATTTTCCACCAGTTTTTTTCTTTCTGATTGCACACACCTTTCCCAATCTATCACTGAAATGAAATTAAATGTTTTTAGTTAACTTTTGCACATAAAAAAAAAAACATATAAATATAATAGTAGGTCATGATTTTTGTTTTTTTTTTTTGTGTCTTTTTGTGGAGATTTTTATGTGCGGATCGTCGTTAAAATGAAAATGCCGGTCCTGATGCAAAACTGCTACACATATTGCATAACCGAGCGGAAAGGATAACGCACAGCACAGCACAGCCGTATCCTTTTACAAGGAGCTCGAAAAAATATGTTTATATTTCTTTGCCGTCATTTTTTACAGTCACCAACAGGATAATGTTCAGTTCCCGGACGGGAAACATGAATTTTCACTTATGCCATTTCACCCTCTGACACGTTCAGAATGTACAGCATTTATGCTATGCATTATAAGCGACTTATAGTTTCCTCTGTTTTCGTTTTCTTAATTTCGATTTTCCCCTGTTTGTATTTCCTTATATTTCACATCACTGCGAATGACGTGCAGCTGCTTACTATGAAATATTTAATGTGGATTAGGTACAGCAATAAGTAATCGCTTGGCTTTACAATTTAAGAAGTTTCCTAAGAAGTGGCGTGCAGTAGTAGGTATAGTATATGGTGTGGATTTCCTTAATTCACCAAATTTACCATTAGCTGGTTCAGCGGTGCGAACCGCCATCTGTAATAATCAATCATATTTCCTTCGTTCTGCCATTAAATGCTTCCTTTGCTTCCCTGCAATTGTATCGAATCCATTTCCTTTTAATCCGCCTATTTATTTCGGATAATCGCCAAGCAAAGATAGATTCCGCTGACTCAATTTTGCAACACTTTCTGCGCCTTAGTTATCTGTCTTCTTTTTTCATTGATGCTAATAATGCAATTATTTAATTTCAAATTGTATTGTATAATAAATGATGTAAAAAATTTTAGCTAAGTGAAAAATTCAGAGATATTTAAATGAAATTGATTTGATGCACAGACACGAAAAAATAAAACAAAAAACGAAAAATAAGGGAGCGAAAAATGCGAAAAAGCAAACAAACGCAAAACAATAAATAAAGGGAAAATAATTTCATTACGTCCTGTTTGCAGCATCACATGAATTCCACCCTCGAATTACTTTTTTTTATCTCCAGAAATATTTATTACTGCACCCTGTTATTTATTTCGCCAGATAAATTTACTTTAGGCTTCAATTGCTGCACTTTTCACCAACAATTTATTGTTTTAATAAACAATGATCTACCCGAATTTTGCACTTGGTCTGGAACTACGTAATTTTAAAAAATATAAAAAATTATGCAATGTTTTTAATAATAATTTCAACAGCGATATTTAAATTTGATGAATTTTCCAATAGACCTGAACAATTTTTGCATGCAGTGAAACGAAGCAGCAGCCAACAGTTTTGCAGTTTTTGCATAATTTTTCGACCAACTTTTTGTTGGTTCTATCTGCAATATGTAAATTACCTGAAATGAAATGTACAGTTGTCGCCGCAAGCACTATACGAGACTCGTTTTGCTTATTTGTTTTTCGTTAGCAGTGCTCCATTATTCCCAAAACTATAAACATTTGCAATTTGTAATTACTTTTTACTCATTTATTTATATTTATAATTTATTTTAAAATAATAAAGTATCATATTGTTTGTAATTAAAAAAAAATTTAGATGCGTCAAAAGCAGTAGCATTTTCAATTAATTTTTTCCGCATTGGAAGAATGATGCATTTTGTGGGTTTCTCCACACGAAAAATGAAATTCACAAACACGTGGACAAGCACGTAGCGCATGAAAAATGACGGTTCTAATTAAACATCAAACACGTACAATTTCAGTTTTTCTTTTTTTGCGGTGTGTCCCATTTTTTCTGGAAATGCCCCTGCCAATTAAAATTCTTAATTAAATATCTCTCTAAAAAAAATTATTTTTACATCCCTAATCTAAATTATTATAATAGTCCTTTTTAAGTTTTTAACTATTAAAAACAATTAAATATTAATTAATCTATTAAACTACTGAATTGTGAAGAAATTAAAATTATTGAAAGCTTTGCAAAGCTTCAAACGCTTTGCAACCATTAAAAAAATTCGAGAAAGCTTTAAACAATTCACAGCAAAGTGGAAACAATGAAAAATGAAAAATTTATTTCTTTTATTCCTTCATGACAGCTTAGGACACCCAAAAGAAGATAAAAACAATCTCGCAAATATTAATCAAACATACTTCCGGCAATTATTCATCTGCGACTGCATTCGGAGAATTTCATTTTAGGCCCCTAGTCGCAGGCAGTGGCAGTATTTGCGCTTGCTTTACTTTGATGAAAATAATAACACGCGTTTCGTGGCCCGTTTCGCCTTTTATTACTCTCTCTCTCTCTCTTTGTACTTAAATAGCATGTAGCTGATGCAGCCGTATAATATAGTTATTATGATTATTATTTAGTGGTGGTGCGTTAAACTTCCACTACAGTACATTTAGCTGTTTTAATAACGAAGGGGACCGATGGCAGCAGCGGTGCATGCGAGCAACCGAACTGCAATTGCAACTATGCATATGCCCTTCTAGACTGACACACAGAGATAATTTTTAATTAACTTTTACTTTTTGCTTTTCGTGCAAAAAAAATTCTTTTTAATGCATTAAACCATTTCGGTTGAATTTCTCGTTCGCTGGGGTTCTTAAATGGTCTTACAATATAGTTTTTCAAATGTAGGAGGAAAGTTTCATTCTTCATTTATGGTCGCGTTTATAGTGCCATTATGGCAGCAAACGAATAGAATCGTAATTCGAATTAATTGCCCTTGTCATTTGCCCCCGGAATTATTCCACCGCTATCTCTGTCAGTGTTGCGCTGTTTTTATTTTTTTTGTATTTTTTATGGTTTGCCGTGAAATGCATTTAATGTGCCATAGAGGGAAAAAATGCTGCTTTTATAGTATTGTCATTATGGACCATTGCGTCCTATAAATTTCAGCGTTCTCATTCATTGTTTGCTGCAATTGTTGCAATTATTTTCAATCAAATAGAAATATTTGCAACAAATGTAGTCTCGAAACAATTTCCTTTTGTTTTATAGCTTTTGAATTTTATATTCATTATTCATTTTAAAATAATTCATTGTATTGTTATTATAATTCATAAAAAAATCAAATTTACCACAAAAAAAGAAAAAAATCAATAATAATTAAAAAAAAAAAACAAATAAAACTGTGTTACTGAACATTATCAAGTAACTTATAAGTAAAAACATTCAAAGAACGCAATCTTTGCAGTTAAAATTAATAATTTCTTAATGCGGGCAGAAATAATTACCGAGGCCATTTTCATTTAATTGTCGCAATAACTTGCGACCCTAATAAGGGAATTAAATGGGTCACAAAAATGAAAGTCCCATTAGAGAACGTTCCCGTTTACGTGTAGTACTCGGTGCCCGGCGGAGAGAACTGAAGGAAATTAACACTTCTTGGTGGACCGTCAGCAGTCTCCTCCATTGATTAATTAGCATAATCATCAATTATGTATGCATCGGGGCAGATCATATCAGGACAATTTCCACTGATATTTGCCACCGAACGGTTTGCATAACTAATTTCGTCCCTTGGCGAAGGACAACACTGTCCTTTGAATATGTCACGATAATTTGCATTATGTACAGGATGTCTTCTTCGCTTTGCAATTAATTTCTCATTTATTTCACAAATTTATAACTGTTTTATTCAATGATAAAAAAAATTGTTAGAAAGATGTCAAATTATGTGTTAAACGTGTAAAAAAGCGGAGAAGGAGATAAAATTTTACACTGTTAAATTCACATATAGATGGAGAATTTTCGCTGAGGAACCAGAGGAACGATGATTGGGGTTGATTTGCCCTGGGGCGAAATCAGTGGCTGAAAAACACACACAAAGAGGTGAAATTGGTGCGGGCGAAATTATTACGAGTGAGCTTTTGTGCAATTTGCGCGCCTTGCTACATCAAAAGGGTAAATATTATGGCGCTTTCTTGAGGTCGAGGGACCTGGGTGAGTGGGTGAGAACATCCCTTTGTTCCTTTTGCAGCCACCACTAACGATTCATCTTTTGGAAAGTTTAAAATCCTTTTTATTCTTACTAAGAAGTAATGCTAAAAATAATTACTAAACAAATAATAATTAATTATTTGCACCGAAAGTGCAAAAATCTTTAATAATAAAAGCACAACATTAAAAGAAGAAAACTTTGGATTAGTTTTTGCAGCAACGGAAAAAACAAAAGTTGAGAAAAAACAAACAAAAAGCAGTAAAACAAAAAACAAAACTGGTGGGGAATCGAATTTATATATATATATATGAGTCCCTCAGGCGTCAGATCTTTTTCGTAACTTAATTAACTAGTTCTCAGTTTAACTTTCATCTCTTGTTGGTTATCTGCGGCTTCTCTACTCACTTAAATAGTAGCGTTGCAAAGCAGCTAAGTAGTCGTGTTTTAGTTGCTAATGCTTTAAAAGTACGTAAATTGCATACACTTTATGCGCCACGTGGGAACATGGAAAATGTTTCCTCGGAAAACTCTCTTTTCTTGGCTGTTGTTACATAGAAATTTTAGTAAATTGTTTACGAAACGTAACAAAATTTAAAATCGAATTCAAACTTTAAACTCAGCAAACGAAGAAAATTTTAGAAAAATAATTGAAGGTAGCCAATTATTAGTTATTAGGTGAAACACGTGTCAATAATAAATATTAAAAGAAAAGTTTGAACGTTGCTAATGGGCCAGATCAAATAGTCAAAGTGTATAAATTTCAGCGGTCCAATTTAGTATTCCGTTTCTAATAGAGCTGGAGAGACGAGGAAATTCTCTAAAGTGCAATATTAAGCTCGATACCTTATCCTTATACCATAGTAGGCTAATCTATAAAGCGGGCTGATTAAATCGATGTCGAGATATTGAGAAAATTTCGGAGTTAAAGCTGGGATTTAATAGTAAACTGGGGAAACATAAGGAACGAGCCGCGAATTTCCACTCAACCGGAATAACTGATGGCGAGCCGCCTTCCTTCTACTTCCACTTCTTCTTCTTCTTCTTCGTCTTCTTTTTCTTCGTCGTTCCCTCTCTGAAAACCGACCTCGACATAATAAAACATTCAACGTTTGCTTTTACTTACGCAAAAACGCCATTGCCTCTTTTCAACTAGCTTCGAAAATTTTGTTTGGTTTTTACTCGACTTCAAGTTTATTAATGTTTTCATAACTTCATTAATTGTTTGTTTAATACACTTTAGTTTAGTTACTTTTTTTTATGTAATGGAGAAAAGTTTTAAATATATTTAAAAGGAAAATGAAATTGCAAGATTTTATGTTATTTCGGTTGCTATAAAAGCTTTATTTAGGAAATTTTAAAAGGATGTTCAGTTAAATTACCAGATAAAAATTTAATAAAATTTCAAACATTTACAGCGTCCATAAAACTTTACGAATGCAATTTTACTTATTATTCATTAGAAATTAATTAAATTTTATACCTGTTTCAAATTAATAATCCTTAATAATTAAATATTTATTATTAGTTAATATTATGGGAATTAAAACGATCAATGTAACTTTGATCATTATTTTTATGAAGCGCTTTCATTTTATATGTGAAGCGAAGTGAAGGCGCCGGGCTACTTGTATTTGTTACTATTGTTTTAACATTAATTGTTGATAATAACTTTTTTTAATTTTATTTGCAATATTACTTTTAAATTTTATTAATCAATTAGTTTACTTGTAAATTTGGTAACTTTAAGACAGATAATTTTAAAGGATGCAATGTGAAGGCGCCGGCATTATAAAAACATTTTAATTAATTCACCTCTACAGCTTTTATTTGATGTAAATGATAACTAAAAAAAAATACATTGCAATTAAGTAAATAGCAAATTTAATTCAATAGACATTTCTCATATACTACTCTAGGAAACAATAGCAATTTTCCCGCGGAAATTAAAAATTCGTATTTTTCTGGTTAATTGTTGCAGAATGTTATGGAAACCTTCCGCCCATATTTTCAATGGATATGCACAATTTAGCTCTGTCGGAAAACACCCCTGTGGGCAACGTTGTGTACACACTGGAGGGTACGGACCCTGAAAACAGCAGGGTTTACTTCGGGCTGCACGGAACGGACTTGTTCCGTGTGAACCGAACTACCGGCGAAGTAACCGTGGAAAAACCGTTGGATCGCGAGGTAAACATTACAGTTCCCGAAAAAAATATCCGCCGTTAAAAAAAAACAATAAAAAATATTAAAAAAACAAAAAGAAAAACGAGATGAAAGAGGAGGAAAGTAAAAATTGATTTGATAATGTATATTTTCAGACGAACGACACGCTCAATTTCTTTGTGACAATCGAAGACGAGGTGAAAGATGCCCCGCTGGGTGGAAATAATGTCGTCGAGGTGCCAGTCACAGTGATCGTCTATGACGAGAACGACAACGCTCCCTTATTTCTCAACGTAAGGATTCTTTAGATATCAATTTTGCGCCCCATTCAATTTTCACTTGACGCCCATCGCTTGTCTTGTTGTTGCCGCGCTCGGTTTCGCAGGTGCCATACGAGTTCGAGGTGGATGAAGACGCCACAATGGGAAGCACCGTGTATTCGGGCATAGCACTCGAGGATCCCGACTCCGTCGGCTTAACCATAGAAGTCGACTGCGTTAATTTGCCCGGCTACGAGAACGCCTGCGAAACGTTTCAATTAAAGAAAAGCGTGGAGAACACGGAAAACCGTTATGAAGGGGAACTGGTGCTCGCCGCCAAATTAAATTACACCATTCAGGAAACCTTTGAAATGTTACTGAAGGCATCGGTAAGATTGTTTAACTTAATGTGAAACACATTTTCTTTTTTCTTTTTTCGTTTAAATTAAATACACAAAGAGAAAAAGAGCAATGCAAAAGTTTGTAATTAAATTCTTAGGATGGCCAGTTGACCAACTCCACGAAAGTGGTTGTTCATGTTCGAGACGTGCAAGACACTCCGCCGCAATTCTTCGGCGACATGAGTGCGGAAGTCTTCGAGAACGTGTCAATCAACACTTTGGTGATGACGGTACATGCTGAGGATGGCGACCAACAGAAACCTAGACCGATTGTTTACGAACTAGTAACCAGTAAGAATCCATCTCACTTGTCCTCTGTCTTGCAATACTTCCTCGAGAAACTTTTCTTTCGACCTTCGTGATTTTTTTTTCTTTTTTTTTTTTGGTTTTGTTTTACAATCTACAACTTTTCGTTTTTTCTTTTCGTTCTTCTTCTTGCAGATCCAATGAATTACTTCCTGTTGGACGCTGCTACCGGCGAATTAAGAACGGCCAAACCGTTAGATAGGGAGGATAATCCAAGTGGAACTTTACTCCTTGGTGTTAAGGTAAGTTCGTTAACTTTTAATGATTTTCCATGCACACACTTTTCCACTCGGTGCGCACGTGTGTGTGTGTGTGTGTTAGTGTGTGCAAAGGCTACGCAAAGCCTTTTAAATAATCTAATGAAAGTTGGCGCGCGCGTTGCGAAAACTTACTTTGCATTTAAATTTTAATCAAATGGACCGAATCCGAATGCAAAATTTCCCCTCTATTGTAACTTTAATTAAGAAATTTACATTTACTTTTTATCGCGAACCCTTCTCGACGCCTTCTGTTTGTTTTGCTTTATTTCCGCTGCCACTGTCCGTCCCACAAAACGTCGTAATTTCTATTGAAAAGACATAATAAGAGAATGCGAGATAACAAATTTCGCGATTTGATAGGCAAGGGAATTGGTAAACGGGCAAAAAGTGAGCGATCCATTGACGGAAACAACAGCCCAAGTGACAATCAGAGTAAAGGACGTGAACGATGAACCGCCGACATTCAACCGACGCGATTACTACGTCGAGATACCGGAAAATATTCAGGAAGGTTCCCCGCTGCCCAATTTAAACATGACGGTTCACGATCCCGATATCGTAAGTATACCTACGAGTCTCGAGAGCTCTAGGGGGGAGAGGGTTGTTTAGAATACTGCACGTAACGAACGCTTTTTCCGGAAAATAGGGCAGCAATTCGGAGTTTGCATTATCCCTAAACGACATATCGAACGCTTTCACAATCGAGCCGGAGACGGCCAGGGGTTCGACACCGGTAACGATACGCGTCAATAACAGTTCCCTGGACTACGAAAACTTGAACCAGCGAAAGTTCCTCATCCTGGTCGTCGCCAAGGAGCTTTACACCGAAGAACAGTTATCGTCAACGGCCACCGTTACCATCACGGTGACCGATGCCAACGACAATGCGCCCACATTCGATCAGGATCACTATTCGGCCTCGATTTCCGAAGTGTCCGCGCCGGGCACACTGGTGACGACCGTCGTGGCCAAAGACAGAGACAGCGGCAAGTTCGGCGAGAACGGCATCGTGTATTCCCTCCTCGGCAACGGAGCCGATAAGTTTGTTGTTAATAATCGAACCGGTGCCGTTATTGTTGCTCATTGCGATGGCAATCCGGGATCGGAAAGTTGCTTAGACTACGAAACTAAATCCGACTATCTGCTCACGTTCAGAGCCACTGACGATGATGGAAAGGGACAAACGTCTATGGTGCCTCTTAAGATATCCCTTAGCGATAACAATGACAATGCGCCCAAGTTCAGTCAGTCGGTCTATAAAGTGTACGTGGATGAAGGTGCGACTAGATTCGATCCGGAACTCGTCATCTCCGCCGTAGATAACGACAAAACGTCGCACATCACTTACTCCATCATCGCCGGCAACGATGAGAAACTCTTTTACATGGATCCCAATACGGGCAAAATCAAGATCACCAAAAATACCGGCTTGGATTTAAGCGATGACTCTTTCTCCAATATACGGCTCACTGTCGAGGTAGGTTTTACTTTTTAAACTTTTTAACTTTTCCATCGATTAAAAAAAAATTAATAAATAACGGTTTTATTTATCATTTATGAAATGTTAAATTTGCTAAAAAAATATAGGCAGATGACGGCAAATATACAGCTAGCACAATTGTTGAGATCAATGTAAAGGACATCAACAACAACGCTCCGAAATTTTCCCAGGACCATTACATGTACGCCATTAAGGAAGACGTAATTGTAGGCACCCAAATAGGAACGATAAAAGCAACGGATGCCGATACCGGCCTCAATTCCGAAATAATGTACAGATTGCAAAAATCGGACGATTTCCACATAGATGCGGAAAGTGGCGCTTTGAGCGTCGCATCCAAATTGGATTTCGATAGACGCAACACATACAATCTGGACGTGGTGGCGGTGGACAAAGGCGAACCGTCACTGTCGTCGATGGCAATGCTGACAATATCGGTGATCAACACGAACGACAAGATGCCCTATTTCGTGCCGACCATGCAGAAAGCCGAAGTCCTCGAGGACGCTCCGGTGGGAACGCTGGTTCACACCCTGATCGCCATGGATCCTGACGTGAATAATTCCGAGGCTCTCAACTTTGCCGCCACCGAACCGATCACCGCTATGGACAAACACGGCCATCAAGTGCTGGCCAGCGATGACTACCGGGACTTTTTCTCCGTGGACCGCAACACCGGAAAAGTCACGGTAGCCAAACCTCTGCTGCGCGATATTGCTGCCACTGTGCGGATAACGGTTTTGGTAACCGATATAACGGCCCCCAGCATACAACAAGGAGAAGGACTGTTAACGATTACGATAACCGATGTTAACGATTCGCCACCGTCGTTTGCACCGCCTTGGACCATCGAGGAGCCGTTTTATAAGCTGGAACTTAAAGAGGAGCAACCGGTAGGAACGATTGTGGCCACGTACAACGCTTACGATCAGGACTCGGAAATTGCAGCTTATGCAATTAATCCGGCGAGCGAGTACTTTGAAATCAACAACGGCACAGGTATCGTGCAAATCAAGAAGCAAATAGACTACGAGCAAGTGTCCCGTCTTAATTTCACTATTGTGGCTTACGATTCCGGCTTTCCGCAATTGAATGCAACCGCCAGTGTTGCGGTGGATGTCGTCAATGTTAACGATAACGACCCCGTATTTAGTCAGAGTTCGTACGAAGGGAAAATCGAGGAGAACGCGCCGAAAGGGTCGTTTGTGATGCAAGTGGAGGCGGCGGATAAAGACGCCGGCAACTTTGGGCAAATAACGTACGAATTGGTGGGTCAACACAGCGAACACTTCGTGATTGATGGTCAGAGCGGTGAAATTAGTGTGCGAGATTCGGAGTTCTTGGACCGCGAATCGATTGCAGAGACGACCGTTCAAGTGGTGGCTTCGGATGGCGCTCCGACCACTCTCAAGAGGTCCGCTAGTGTTCCGGTGCACATCCGCATACTTGACCTCAATGATAACGCTCCGCATTTCAACCAGAGCGTTTACAATTTAAGTGTGGTGGAAAATGTACGTCTCAATCCGCCCGTTCCTCTGCTCACCATCAATGCGACCGATGCCGACGTTAATTCCGTTGTGAGATACAGAATCATCCAAGGAAACCAAAAAGGTAATTTACTTTTTCAAGTTTTTGGAATTTCTTGTAATTTTTAAATATATACTTACAATTTATTCTAATATTAGTTAGTTCAAAGTAATCATCAGTTGAAAAGTTATATTGAAAGCTAATATTTGTTTAAAAGTCGAAAGTTGGCCGAAAGTATTTCAATTTATAAACTTTTAATTGCTTGTAAAATACTTAAAATTGCTGAAAGTAACAAGAGATTTATCGATGCACAAGACACTTGTGCTTTTTGTTTCCTTTGCGCGAAATCCAACAAAAAGTTTACCCAAATTTCGTACGTTGAAGAGCGGAAACGAAAATAAAATTGCTAGGGAATAAGGTGCGAGAAATCAATTGCGAAAGTCAATCTGTTTGCAGGCGTGTTTCTCCTGGGCGAAGACACCGGCATCCTGTACGCCCACAAATCGTTAATTGATGGTCCCCGCTCTTATAAATTAATCATAGAAGCGCGCGATGGGGAAGGCAGCGGCGCTCTCACGGACCGAGCACAATTAAACGTCCAAGTGCTAAATGTTAATGAACATAAACCGGCTTTCATCATGCCGGCACTAATAAACGCCACTGTGGAAATTACGGAAGTAGGTGTTCGATTTAATCGATATTTCCCAAATATATTAATTAATGGCCCTCGCCATGCAATGCGTATCTCTTGTCGCCAGGACGATGCCGTGCAGGATTTCCTCGTCATGACTGTCAAAGCCACGGACAAAGACTACGGCGAGAACGGACGTGTTAGCTACCATTTGAATGTCGGCGGGTCCATTGTGCAGGAGACCGACGAATTTATCATTAACAGCACCACCGGCGAACTGAAAACCAAGAAGTTGCTCGACAGGGAGACAAAAGGACAGTATGAGGTAATGATTGCTATTTATTTCTACTGCTTTACTTATTTTTTACTTGTTTTTTTTTTTTTTTTAATTTTTAATTTAATAAAATGTTTGAATAGTTTTCAATAGTAATTAAGATAATAACTAGCGAATAATGAATATGTTATTTAGTTGATACTGGTGGCTAGAGATCACGGTCTACCAAAGTGGTACGAATCGCAGTGTTACTTGACTATCCTGCTGGTGGACATGGACGATAATCGTCCCGAATTTCCCGACTCGAAGAGCACTAATCCGTACACGTTTTACATAAGCGAAAACGACGCCCGGGGAATTCGAATAGGACAAGTGAAGGCGCTGGACCGAGACGAGGGTAAACACGGCCGGGTCTATTATTACCTTCTGTCCGAAAGTGAGTCCTTCACCTTGGACAAGTCGGACGGCAGTCTATACACAAACAAATCGTTCGACCGCGAGCAGCGCGCCGAATACGACCTCTTAATCCTGGCTAATAACGAGCCGGACTTTTATCTGAGCGAAGGGCACCCATTGAGGAGCAGCAACGGCAATGCCGAGCAAATGGCCCACGACGGCAGCGTAGCGAAAGTGCGCGTAATCGTGAGGGATTTGAACGATAACGCGCCCCGCTTCGAACGGGACATTTACTATGCGGCCGTAAATGCGATGGCCAACGTAAACAAGTTCATATTGAATGCGACGGCCGTCGATCCAGATTACGGGATCAACGGCACCATCACGTATTATATTAAAGCGTCGAACTTGTACAAGTACGGCTCGGATAAAAGTTCCGGCTCGATTATTCCGTCGCCGTTCAATATCTCGCAGCACGGCCAATTGACTACCGCCACTTACTTGGCCGAGAACAATCAGCACCGGTTCGTCGTCGACGTGGTGGCCAGGGAGGACGCGTTCCCGGAACGCGAGACGCTCGCCAAGGTGCACGTCTGGATCTTCGAACCCAATCAGCTCAATCGCATCATCCTTTCGAGGCCCGTCGACGAAGTGATTAGGGAAAAAGACGAGATCATCGCTGAATTAAGTAACGCCACGCAGAGCCGCGTCATCGTTGATGATATTCGTTATCATACTGATGATCTGGGCAGGAAAAATGAGGATTGGTTAGTTGGTTTCTTTGTTTTCTTACTACTTTCATTTCGCATTCGCTCTTTTTACACTATTTGCCGCACGATGATTATTATGCAGTTCAATGCATTTCAAAATAATTGCCTCTGTACAATTATTCAATTCTTCAGCGAATGATGACATATAAATTGCTAATTTAGAAAAAGAATTAATTACTTTTTTCAATTATTACATTGATCTATTACCTGGAAGCTCTTTCAAAAGCAATGCTTTTTTTTAATGAAACTGACTATTTATAGCAGAATAATTGTTCTTTTAATAATGGTACGATGTTCCAGGAGCGACATGTATATACTGGTAATCGATCCGGCCACCAAATCCATAATACCCGTCCCCGAAGTGCTCAAGACCATTGACTCCAAATACGACTTTCTCAAAGACTACTATGCCGGCTTCGCGATAGAAAACGTGGTGCCTGCCTTTGCTAGCGAACCCGACGACTCGTTCGACCCGGCGCTCGCCGCCCTAATTGCCCTTCTGATTGTGCTAATTGTGGGCATTATCACATTCATTGTGGTTTGCTGTTGCCTCCGGCATTGGGCCATCGCGCCCAACATTAAGAAGAAAGATGCGTTAATTAAAAAAGCCATCATCGACGATTTGAATACCACCGAAAATCCGCTTTGGATTGAACAGTAAGACTGCTGAAACTATTTCTACAAGTGCCGCCAGTATTAGTTAAGTTCTTTACTAACCGAAGTAACTTGCAGGAAATTGAAGATTTACGAAGAGCAGGAACTTACCATGCAGGTTTTCAATGAGCCCGAAACGAACGGAATTAATCGGCGCGCAAGTGAGGAATTCCTACCGGTGAGATTCATTTCTTTATTTTTTGTTTTTTAAGATTGATAAATTATTGGCTTTTGTTTATAGGATGATAATACGTACGCTACAATTCAGCATCCGAATCGAAGAGGGTCGGTTCATATGGCAACCCTTTCAATGGGAGATGAATTCCCTGATTACGCCACCCTTTCAGGAATGGCTCATCATTCGAATTCCAGTACGCTGAGGGGTTCGCCCAATGTAAGTACAAAACTTAATTAATTCTTGCACTGCCATTTGTAACGCGGTAACCAATTAGCAATACAATTACCAACCGGATGCTTGCTGCACGAACATATAACACATTAGCTTTATATTATTAACTAGTTTGACTAGTTGGGATTGCTACAATTTTGCAATTCGGAGATGCTTATTAAATTCCTTTTTCTTCATCTTCTTCAATTATTCCCTTTTATTAGTTTGCTTTTTAATTATCAAAAAAAAAAAATATTGGGCTTCTGATTCTAAAAATGACATAATGATAATAAATTGTTAATGTTTGCAGTATTATGAGGCTGCAATGGGCTTTCAAGGGTCAACGTTTCAAGTGCCAGATCCGCTGGGCAGCTCATCGGAGGACTTCAATACGTTCAACCGGAATCGATTCAAAAACTCTGCCAACCTGTCCAATAATACAGCCAACAAGCAGCACGAATACGTTGCAGAACTGATTTAATTAATTGAATAACTCATTAAGTAAATATCAACGTAAATTTGCTACTATAAGATTGATAACGAATCATGTGTGTGATAAGACAATACAAAAGCGAACAAATGTTCAGGGCACAATGCGCATATTGTACCAAATCATCCGTTTAATTATAATGTGCTATACATAGAGGCCCATCGAATCAATCGTTGTAATTTTCATATTGATTTGTACAACTTAATAGACTAATATTAATAATTGTTAATTGTAAATGGCAACAAAAACGTGATATACTCTACATTTAGCATATTTAAATAATTCTAAGTGTTAATAGTATATTTAAATTGGCTCTACAAATTACACAATTTCCATTTCGACTTCACAATGAATTTATTTATATTGATATTTTGTCTTATTATTATTATTTCTATTTTATCAATTAATAAATTGTAAATTTTTTAACCACTTTCCTGGAGAATTTACACGACACCTTTATCTTTCAGTAATTATTAAATATATCGTATTATCGCATAAATATTATCGACTAATAAATTATACAAAGAGAGAACAGTTTCCGCAGTCATCAGCCAATTATAAAATTAAACTTTCCTTCACCACTAAACAAATAAGTGTGTAAAGCAATTAATTGTCTTTTAAATTACTAAATTATAAATGATCTAAATATCTGTTTAAATCCTTAAAGTACCAATTTAATTTATTAAACTATTTAACTAGAAACACTTTTTATTCATGCTCTTACCTAGTTGACCTACATGCGAGTTTTTGAGGTTAGGATTGCAATACACCTGCTAGACGCCTACGCTTTTTGGCAGTTCTCAGTGCACCTGCAGACGAGTTTGGCACGTGCGGCTAATCGAATTGCGCGTTTCATACAGCAGGCATGCTTTCCGCTCCCTGATTGGTTGCCTGATTCATAAAAATATTCGGTCACTTCAGTTGCAAGCCTGCTTTCACTACAGCAGTAGTTTTGAGGTTAGAAATGCATAGAAAAGTTTCAAAAAGTTGCTTCCAGTTGTTTCAAATGATTTAAAGATGTGCTTGTTGTTCATCAGATGTAGCGAATGAGTTGAGGACTTCTTCAGGTTCCATGGTTAGTTTTACTAGCAGGATTACAAATTGGAGCTGTACCCAGAACGAATCCGAATAAGGATGTTCCTGTGAAGAAACAATTACGACTCTATTTGCAAGATGAGAAGGAAAAGTACTTGTAGTTGGATTTGCTAATTGAAAGTCCGATTGCCGATCCACTTTGTTATCCATTACTGTTTCCCAGAGAGGACTTGGGTTGGATAAATGAAGCATTGTACATAGAATCTTTTAAATTAATATTTAGCTAATTGCTAATTGTTAAATGTATTCTACAATGAAACCCAAGATGAGGATATTAGGCATCTTATAAAGATTGTAGACATCCTGGTTCTGATATAGAGCATGTATAAAACTGCTTCCGAAAGTAAGTTGCAATTGTAATATAAACAAAATCTTCAAATAATTATTTTTAGGCACTGATGCTGCAAATGAAAGAGGTAATTAAAAGCAGGAGAGCTTCCACAGTCTTTAATGATAAATATTTCAGTTTACGATGATTCCTACCACTTTTTGAAAGTTAATCAAGGGTGATACTGGAAGATGATAACTGCTTAAGTTGAGAATAACAAATCTCAATAATTTCAAGGATAGAAAGGTTATCAAGTTGCTGA
>JASKGO010000004.1:0-26583 GCA_030556065.1 Holobus sp. GC000080
AGAATAAAAAACGAACGCACTCTATATACGCGCGGCGGTGAAAGATTTTTCTGGTTGTTTCGCTAATTGCGCCACTCGTATTGCCTCCTCTTCTTCTTCTTCGTCCTCCTCTGCAGCTCCACGGTGGAAAACACTCCGGCTTGCAATTATCCTCCGAGTGATTTTATCTTTAAGTGGTACGTCGCTAAGTGTACTATTAATCCTCCGAAATCTTTCCAAATAAGAGAAGCAATTAAATTTTCGTTTCGGAGATTAGCACTAAGTCCATACAAAAGGCTACTTCGCGGTTATATATTTTTTTCTGTCTCTTCTTTCATTTATTGATGCATCAACAAATCTTACAAATAAAAAATATATTTAAACAATGAAACAAATAAATTAAAAAAAAAAAAAAACAAGAAAAATTAAATACAAAAAGCTGGTGCACGACTCAATTTACCAGCCTGGCGAATTTATGTGGCGGAGAATTAGTGCGCACATTCACTCCATCCATCAAGCTCGTTGAAAATATGCCGTATTGGTGGCTGGCTGGATATTATGCGAAGAAGAGTATAAAGTTGGTCGGGCATCGCGATGCGTGACTCCATTGCACTATTGCAATTTATCGGTTAGAACGGACGGACAGATATCGGAGAGCCGGAGTGGATGTGTAATAAAAGCAGCGCCGAAGATGCTTTATTAATATTAGATGGCAGTAGCTATTGAAGGATTAAGATGGAGCCCCGTAACCATTTGCGGTCCGCCGGTCTCCGGCACATTCAATTACATTTGCATCTATATGGAAACGAATTCCCACTGGACTCACTCTCTCTCCTCGCCATAAGATTTTTCTTTCATCGTCGTCGATATTTGAATATACCCTTGCTCTGATACATTCATCCCGATTCCGCATTTGCATAAAGCAGATCTCTTATTTTATTCGCCGACGCAGTATTAAAAAGCTCACTCTTGACGAACTTTTTCTCTTCTTCTTTTCTTTTCTGGGAGAAATGTTTTTTTTTTTCTTGAATTAATGTCTTATTTACATAACTAAATTAAATGTAGTTTCACTGGGGGATTTATTTTTTTAATTTAGTTAAGTATTGGGTTTCTATCGATTGTTATTTAGAGTTTAAGGTAAGAAATTTAAACTCGAAATTTTTTGCGCTATTAAAGTATTAAAATGCTCACTCTTGACGAACTTTTTTTTTCTTTTCTTATCTAGTACATTTTTTTTACTGAATTAATGTCTTATTTGCATAGCTAAATTAAATATACTTTCACTGGGGGTTTTATTTTTTAAATTTAGTATTTAATTTAAGTATTGCGCTTTTATATCGATATTATTTTAAATTTAAAAAAATTTGTCCTTTAAATTAAAAAAATAATAATTTAAAGTTTACATTATATAAATACGGTGATTGAACTATTGATTTAAATAAGTAATTTTCGAAAACATACTGTGAATAAGTAATCAGGCAACTTGAAAAGTTGTCAAAATGGAGAATCCTTAAAAATCCAATAGGCCGAGCAGCAAAAATAATAAAAAAATAAACGAAAAAAAAAAAGTACAAAAAGGAAGAAGACGACCGAAGAAGTCGTACGTGACTTTAATTCGACTTTAATAATTCAATTAAAAAAGAAGAGAAACGAAACGGTAATTTATGTGTTGAGTCTGTCTGGAACCGGATTCAAGGATTATTTCATATAAGGAATTAAAAGTAAGTGACGCGCGTTAAAAACAAGCAGGACACAAATTCAGAGAGTGGTCGCGGTCGCTTATACTTTTCTTATAATGTTTATATATATATATATATATACATATATATGTATAAAAATAACGTACTGGAGGCTTTTTAGAGATGCGTGTCTTTAAGCCTTAAATGTGCTCTGCTTAATATAGGAGAGGTTGCTGGAACGAAGAAGGTCTTCAGCAGCAGCAGCAGCGATGACGGAAACGCGAACGTCAAACGCACTTACCCTTCTTATCCTTTTCTCTTTCGCCGAATGCCGATAAATCATACGGACGTGACATTCCAATAAAACGGAGATAAAAACCGACTCACCTGCTATAATTCTTTCGGATTCGTAAACCGTGGCCGCTTATGGAAATTTCAATAATTCATAACTGCACATAACAACAGCACTTTTGTGGCCAAACACTCGAGCGCGGGCAAAAACCGTTCAATCTATGCCGCGGCCATCCATCAAATCGAAAAATTTCAATTACATTTTCTCGCGCAAAGCCGGCTCGCGATTTAAGTAATTAACCGTCGCTTTTGTCGCTCGCAAATTGTCGCTTTTGCATTTGCATGCTGTGGTGCTATGGTACAGAGCTTTGCCGATGTGCTCTGCGGTTATTTGGCCATTATCATTAAATACAAAATACGTTTTATGCAGTTTATATTGTTATTCTTTGATATAGCAATTACTCATTTAATAATTTTTATTTGTTTTTACTTTATTTTTAAATTATTTTTTATCTAAAAACAGAATTTTTTAAAAACTTTGTTTAGCACTTAAAGTTCAGAGCTTTCACTTATTTTTACTCTTTAATAACAAAATTTAAATAATTTATAGTAAAAAATAAAATTATTATTTGAAGCATAGTTTGGATTGAGAAATTAATAAGAGGAATTCTTTATGGCCACCCCGTTTTGAATATAAAAGAGTTTAATTAAAATATGTTTTAGATATTAATTGCCTCGGTCCCGGGACGATTTGAGTTTGATTTATTTTTGAAACAAATTACGTTGCCAGAGGTAGGGTTTTGATTTGTGGCTCGAATATTGTGCACCATTAAAAAGAAGGACTTGATGATGCTACATAAGCACACTCTGCGTGCCTCACTCTTTCTCTCTTTTTCTCTCATTCTTCTCCTTACTTCTCTTGATCTCGCTCAGTAAAACTTATCTTTGCGTGCGTATGTTTGTGTGAGAGTCTCTAATGCCGCAAAGTATAAATCACAATTAGACAAATGTGATTTTCATAAGCGCGCAGGTACGAAATTGCTTCTTCTTCGTCCCGAGGAGTAATTTACATTTTACCTTCATCTTCGATGGATGCTCTGGCGGCTAATAACAGCCCTAGAAATTGGGCAATATTCCGGAACTTCTCGGAAACCCATTAACTTATTGCGCACACTTTACGTAAATAGCCAAGCACTTGCATAAGGTGCATAAGGTCTGTCGTAAAAGGGAATAAAATAAAAAGACTACTTTATAGTGCGCACCAAATGTATGCATTTTTATGGAAATTTTAGCCCGAAATTATTATTATATATGCACTTTACAGTTATGTACGAAAATTTACAACGACGATTGCTTTATTTATGCCGTACTTAAAGTACATACATTTATTTTTGCATATCCAATAGGAAATTATGCAAATCGTGTTTACTTTTGGCAACAAAAACAAAAAAAACTTTACTTTAAAATTAAAAATTATATTTTTTGTTTCATTAATCAAAGCTTTGCAAAAATATGCTTTTTTATGTATTATACAAAAAAAATAAAGTTATTTATAACCATAATACTGAAATTATTTTTCTTAGTTGTTTTTATTATAGTATAAAAAATTCAGTTTTTTGCGTGCATCTTGTTCGATATTATTACAGTTTACTAGAGAAAAAAAAGTAGCCGATACTGTAATTGAAATCCGATCAAGTGTGTCCGTTTTGAGCAATTTGAAAAGGATGTAGTTTATAGATAAGTGCAGACTACAACTCGCCAATATACAAAAAGACACTCGAAATTAGTTAGGTGAGTTACGTGAAGCGTGGGTTAAAGAAGAAAAAATCACATTACCGCGCATCTTCTGTTGTGGTTTCCAGATCATGGCTGCGTGAATCCACTTTTATACGTCACGCATGGTTCCTTTTCGATTTACCCTCCCGAATACAAAAAAAAAAAAACTAAGAAAACTACAGAACTTGGTGTACGTGGTGGTAAGACAAAGAAGAGTTTGCCGTACGGGTCCTAATTCGGGAAACTATCTAACAATTTGCAATATGATTCCGGCGATCCATTCAGCTCACGTACAAAAGGGGGAGTAGAAATAAGATTCTGTCAAAGTAGTCTATTTTTCTTTTATCTATTTTCAAGGGAGCTTCATCGGTTTTTTATTCCTTCTTATATTATATTCGTGAAATATATTATTTATTCAATGGATGGAGGTTTTTGAGTAATGTTTGCTTTTAATGGTTTTTTTTTTTCAGTAGAAATGCAAAGAAAATCAATTGAAAAATTGTTATTTATTATTAAAAATTAAAATATAAAGTACCATAAACATAATTATTATAAATAATTACGAAAACAATAAAATAAAATATTTACAAATTTACAAAAATACCCAAAAAAAAAATTAATCAGCAGATTTAAACAATTATTGCATTGTTATTTTTACATTTTCTCAGATAGTAAAAAATAATTGAAAAGATAATTGAAAGTATTGAAACAGCAGCGAAAGCAGTGCAAGCAATGGCCGCGGTTAGAGTACGTTGTTCGACAATTTGTTCCAAATATCCACCGGTCGACCTTCTGCTTCTCGGCAAATTGAAGACTAATTTTTTGTGCACCTCTGCGGAAATTCCTTGCGGATCCAGCGCGACGAGCGCAATCTGCGCCAACTTTGGCCCGTCCCTAGGCAGAATGAAGTACCGCTCCGCAGTCTGGAAATACATAAAAAAACACCTATTACAAATCGGTTCGGGGAAAGAGAGTGTTTGTGTGCTGCTGCAGTTCGCGAAAAACTCACTTGATAAATTTCCTCCCATCTGTTATCGAATTTCAGGCCGAGGACAATGAAAACGTGAGGACCGGCGCGTTCCGATTTAAAACTCCAAGTGATTAGTTGGTTCTTGTAGATTTTCGGTTCTTGGAATGCGATCGAATTGGTGGCAGATAATGAAACGCCTTGTTCGAAGAACTTGCATGCTCCTTTGCATCCTTCCAGCTGAAACAAACAGTCACATTAGACTCGCAATTTATTACATTTTCTGCTTTTTCTTCTTCTCCTCCGTCGTCTGCTTTTACGTAAATATCGCTTTTAAAGTTTTTAAAATTTGCTGACTCTGCATAAATTCTCGAAAACGATAATCTTTATTTTGTTTTGTTTTCTGCTTTGTTTTTTTTTTTGGTTCTTTGAAGCAACGAAATATAAATTTATATAAATGTTTCCGAATTAATTTTCGGTGAAAAATTCCTCATTCGCAGAGTTAATAAGGTAAATATTTGTGGAGAGATGTGTCGGCCTGACTTCAACTCAACAGAGTAAATAAAAACTTTTAAAGAGTCTCACGGTCTTTAGTGTTAAGTCAACACGGCGAGCGCTCGCTTAAAATTTATAAAATATATTTAGGAGTGGAAATAATTGAACGATCGGATGCGCAGTCACGAATTCCTATTTTCATATGATGTTCACCGGAAAATAAGCACTGCCCGAAGAGATATATAATATGTGGACAGATATGGCATCCACAGCGAGAAAAGCTGATGCCGGGTCCACTCAAATGCCGCTCTTACTGTGCTGTTGCTGCTGCTGCAGATCAATTGTTTACCTTCTGGATCTTATAGCTGCCACCAAAGAGGCGCGTTGCAATTTTATTATTTATTATGACGTGCGGTAATTAATACGGCAATCTTGTCTTATAAATTTGCAATTCGAGACGATCGAATACAGTTTTTTTTCTCCTTCTTTCTTTTCTGCTTGCAGACTGTATGTTTTAACCCTTTCTACCTTTTGTCTTTTTTATTGTTTTTGCTTTGGTATACATGTTACTGGCAATCTTTCAAATAAAGAATTACTTACTAGGAATTATATTTTTCAATTTTAAATGTTTTTGTTTTAATTTTTAAATTTTTGTTTCAGATTTTTATACTTCAATTTGCAATGGGTAAGTAAATTATAAAGTTTTTCATTTTAAGAAATAAACACCAAACTTTCAAATTACATAAAAAAAAATATAAAAAGAATAATTAAAAATTAAAAGAGAAATATCTTGTAACATATAACAAGTATAAAAAATATAGTGTCGAATGTAGAAGAAGCAAATGATGAAAAAACGTGCGAGTTGGCCGCCATCGCGTATTAACAACAATAACGAACGACTTGGGTGGACATTAAAGGCCAGAGTATCCATTTACCCAAAGTTTAGTTTACGAGGGTAATTATGGTATATTGGCGATTGGATCAATTGATTGTCCAGGCATCCACTCACTAATCGCGATATCATTAGCCGTGCTCTCTTTCAGTCTTTCCCGAGCCCTCTTTCTCATTCTTAAGCTCTAGCAGCGTTCGTCCGTTGGATCTTCAGGTGTTTGCTTACCACTTGGAGGTGAACTCGATCGCGATACGGATGATATGTAGCTTTAACAGCCCACTAACATTGCCGACCACTCTTTCTTTCTTTTGCTCATTCCTTTTTGAAACCACAGAACCAAACTAAGGAAGGCCAATGAATGAATAGAAGAACCGATTGGTAATATTGGTAATCAGACTGACCAAATATTTTAAAAAAATATATAAAAAATTACAAAGAAAAAGTGAAATTAATTAAGTCTGCAAATGATGCCTTGGTGCGCTGGTATCGAAGGAACAAACCGAAGAAGTAAGAAGATCGTTTGTCATTTGGGCACAGCATTTAGTATGCGCGACAATTAAAGTCAGTCCGTGTGTTTTATACAGCAATAATATTGCCAAACAGAAACTCGTAAAGGATAAAATACGGCACTTGTTAAATAAAACACACTTATGTATACTGTACACACGTTGTGTCGTGTTGTTGGAGGTATATAACGCACACAAGAATTGTTAATGTTACGGCCACAATAAAAACCGTGCAGTGATAAACTTATTATTTTATTCGCCGCGGATCGAAAAACCAGAATACTCGCCATCGTCCGTATATCGTGTAGTGTGCCGTATAAAACGGGTAAATTGCCCTATGCTTTACGCCGGCCCTCCGAATTGTCCGTTTCATTAGGTGAACCCGCTAATCAATCTCGGCGCACATTATACGAGAGCCGGAGTAAATTTTAAGCTGCGGCTGCATTAAATTTATTGCTTTCGCGTCGCTTTTTTCTTCCTCGCTTTGTTTTTTGTTTTACTAAATAAAAGGTGTTAAGAATGCTTTCGGTACCGAGTTTCGGATTCTTTGTAGGTTTTTATTGTTTCAGAATTCCTCAGAAAGTATTCCTTTTTTTCATTTATTTTTGCAAAGTTAAAAAACTCTTCGTTTGAAAAAAAATAAATAAATGTAACAAAAAAAAAATAGAGCTAATTAAAGAAAAATAAAACTATATTGCTTTTGTTGCATTACCAAAATGAGTATAGTAAATTTAAGAAACGATTCCCAGATGAGCAATAACAGTTTGGTCTTACGAAAATGGTGCGCAAAATTTTTACGACACCCCTCGGACTAATCTGAGGCTCACTACTTACTAGCTCTTTCTTCGGCGCGCACACACACGCACATCTCGTATACAAGCAGGTGCATTAAACATTGTGCATGTATTTGTACAAGATACACACCACACTCTCGCTGCGGCGGTAATAAAAAACGCGCCAAAAAAAATAAGTCGAAGCCCGAAAACACCGAAAACGCATAAACATAAAGAAGAAAGTTCATACGTGCATAGAATGTGCGGAATACCTTCGAGCGAATTTATTAGATTAATTAAGGTGAATTAATTACTTACACAAATATCGTCGGTGCACATTTGGATTCGGGTCCGCTCGAAAATGGCCAGACTTTCGCAGTAATCCCAACACTGCAACAGAAAATTCACTAATTACGAATTCCGCTCCTCTTTAACTTTAACTTATTTTTTTATTTATTTTAACAACAACTATACGCTCCCAGTTTTCTTCGTCGTCGTGTTTTTCGCGGCGAATATGGAAGTCTTGCATTATTTTCGACGCTATATTTGTTAGTTTATTGCTTTGCAAAACAATACGCAGCATTAGTTAGTGTACTTCTTTGTTTCGCCATAATTTAATAGCTCTTTGTTGCTTATATTTGACCAACAATATATTAAGATTATATCATTTTACTTACATGCTTGTAAGTACAATTGTACAGGGTGTCTGAACATATGCATTGAACACTTTATTTTATATAACTTGCTGAATGAATTTTACAATCAAATGTAATATTCATTGAAACAATTTCAAATACTGATTAAAAAAAATATATAAAAAATTCAGATAACTTTTAAATAATTGAATTATTTTTTTAATAATAATTTTTATTTATTACAAAAAAAATGGAATCATCCTGTAACGAAACAAGTACCCTATAAATTCTCAAACGTAAATGAGGAAAATGGCTAAAAACCCTTTTGCAGAAAGGCCACATTTTAAATAATAGTAATTACCGGTCGTTTCGTGAAGGCGCTCTTAATAATGTTTATTTGTTAATTTAGCGATACTCTCGCTCATTGATCGTGAGCGGTTATTTTAGATATCATCATCCCGAAGAGCCGCATTCTTTCCTTATGAACTAATAAGACCAGAAAAAAAATACTCACCATATTACATTTCCAGTTAGATGTACATCCCATTTGGTCTTTTTCGTCTGCTGCACTCTTTATAAACTGAAAAACAAAAACGAAAACTTTTATTATAATTATATCCTGATTTAAAGAACTTGGAAATTACTTAAAATCTTTAAATAATATTATATTAAGATAATTTAAATAACAAATTGCAAGGGAAAATGAGAGTAAAAGTGTTTCTCTGCTGTACTCGTTTGAGTTTTAAATGCACCTGGAAATGCAACACGTTAAAAACAATCGGCATATGATTAATTGAAGGCAATTTAATAAGCAACGGAGCGGTACTATAAATCAATTGGAACCCTTCCCGTGCACTTCAATTGAAATGTTGCGTAATTAATACAAAGAGATATTCATCGGTGCCTTTGAACTCTCTCTCTCTCTCTCTCTTTCTCTTCAGCTTACAGAGTTTGTACTAGCACTTGAAATAGTTATGTTGTACAGTATTTCGATGGCTGAGAAGAGAATATATAAAGCACTTTATAAAAATACATTTGGGGAATTTTTCACGACGACAAAAAATATTAAGTGAGAACAGGGCACATATTTAAGTGCTGAAGTCTTTATTTACACTTTGCCGGCCCCGAAATTTATTGTACGCGTGTTGAAGAGAGCTTTTTTTTCAGGAATTTTATTACGTGCCTAAATTTCGAAGCTTGCGTCAAATATAAAAGCCGTATGGTTCGTATTATGCTAATGCCGCTTTCAGGGACGCCCCTAGTTGACACTGGTTTTTTTTCCGGCCTTTATTCATGTGTGTGAACAAATGCTCTTTAAGTACAAATTAAGTTTTAAATTTTAATTCAAAAGTCAAGTTATTATACTAAACAATTAATTTAAAAAAAATTGTGAAATGAATAAATAGTTAAAATTGTATAAAGTTTGATTTTGAAGTAGAAAATACGTTTAATTTGAAACTTTCCGTCGATCTTTTTTTTTTTTTTTTTTGAAAGCACACAACACGAGCATGAAAGAAACGGCAAGCTACTACCAGCAATGAATTTCTAATCGGGTCGTGCGAAAAGTTTGCCAATATTAGAAGATCGGCGAGCTAATAGTAAAAGTTGGCGGCGCGTAATGAAAAGCACAATCACCTAACTAACAATCTGGCAAAGCTACCGTTGACAACGCAATTTCTCAGCAGCGAACTTCTTAAAATCTTAGGCGCCGTGATTTAATACCTTCAATTTGGAACGCTCCCTACAAAAGAATACAAAGAGCGAGGAGAGGCGGCGAGATAAGCGAAAAAGTTCGCCCGGAAAATATGATAGCCTAGTGCGCTCTCTATAAATCGCAAAGCACACGCACGCACACACACAAATGCATTCGCATACAAATACATCAAAAGCTGAATATGATAAAAAAGAAAAAGTAGTTCATGTGTGTGTTTGTGTTTGTGTTTGTGTGTGTGTGTGTGTGTGTGTGTGTGTGTATCAGAACAGAATGTGAAAGGTGGAAAAAGAGGGCAGAAAAGAACGCATCGATAAATATTTCAATTGCAGCTTTAAATCCATTTAAATCTAATTTATTGTGAGCGTAATCCGTGATTTTATAACGTGCGAAGAAGTCCCTTTATGTGCCATGGCTGCAACATATAAAAAGTGTCAACTAAATAAATTTTTTCGAGCCTAGCAGCAGCAAAGCAGCAGCGGTAACAGCGGTAGCAGCTAATACCGTGAAAAAGGAGCGATGCATTGGAATTATAATAGTCATTGTTATCGAGGAAGCTTATTAGGGCCCCCTCTATATTTTAACACAAAGTACAGGATGTTTGAGAAATCTCAGGTAACACGTTTGTATGCTCACCTGCTGAAAAAGGACAAATAGAAAATACCACCCCGGATTCAACGAACAAATCTTTTGTGAAAACAAATTGCTTTTCACCCTTTTACTATTTCTTAATTTATTAGTCTTAAACTGTATTTAAATTTTTTTTGATCTGATTTTTTTACTAAAATGAGAAAACTTAAAATTTAGCTCAACTTTTAAAAGTATAAAGAGTTAAGATCGAATTCAGCAACTGCAATGAAATAAACGCGAACAAAAAAGGGTTGAACTGTTGAAGAATAAAAAGATAAATATTTCGAACAATAGTAATAAGAGACTGGCGAACAGGTGAACTCGAAAATGCTGCAGCAACAGCAGCAGCAGCAGCAGCGAGAGAAGAGCATCGCAAGAAAGTACCAAAGACAAAAGGGAACGCGCGCTGCGAGTCTGCAAAAATGCGCTCTTATTGGAATCCATTATAGTTTATGGAGCAAAACGTCTTAAAACAAATTCAATGCAAATGGTTACATGTGTTCAACACCGCCAAATGCAGTCTACCAACAAAAGTGGCAACGGAATTTACTATCTAGAACGGACAAATGGAATATAACTCCTGCCGCAAGAGACATAATAGACTCTTCTTTCTGCAATTTGCATACAACTCCGCACATCGGCTAATTTAATTAAGCGCCATTATTTTTCCCCGTGCACAAACACCGTACCTGTTGTACGTTCGCATAGATACCATGCGGTATGCCCATGTCTGCACAGATTTATATCTGCCGAAGGAAGGTATTGAAAGGGCCTTTCAGTTCGGCCAGTATTGCGCGGTCTTTAATTTTCCGTTCTATTGCATTTTAGTGCGTAAGTACGAAATTGGTTTAAAGATGATCTCTCTTCGCTCTTTTGGCAAAGCAATGCCGGCGTGAAAATTGCTGCTTTATTTATTTTTATTTTTATTTTTTTTTTGTTAAGGACCGGCAACAAGAAAGAGGCATAATTTCTGCAACGCCAACACTAAGCTATAAGAATGATAAATCTTTAGAGCGTTAGAAGGCCGTAAATATGGCCGTTTAAAAATGTAATTACAAGAGTTTTGGATCAGATAAATTGGTGATTTATAATTGTGAAACAGTTACATCTTATTTTCCGATCGAATTAATAAAGTAGAAATGCTATAGGAAAGGCGATAGGTTAATTTGATTAGGTTTCAATGGAATTTATTGGTTTGTAGTTTGTACGTTTGTAAAGTACCGTTTAATTAATATTTAATAAATCAAAAACATGATTTTAGGAAATATGTAATAAAAATAATTATTCTTAATTTGTATTTTACAGTAAAAAATTTATTAATCGGTTGATTTTTATAGATTAAATTCGAAAATAAAAAAATTTTATTTGAAAATTTCAAATTGCCGCCGTTTTTATGAAAACTACGGTGCCTATAATTTCTAGACGAGTCAAGCGAACAAATATCAAATTATCTCAGCAGATATTTAAAAATTTAGTAATTTCTTTTTTCAAATTACTAAACTTTTTTTCTCAAAAAAATTAATTGATTCAATTATAATTAACATGTTGATTATAAAAAATCCCCTTGAAAAAATGATCCAAAGCACTGTAGTTTTTGATTTTTCTTACAAATTTATAACTTTTTCGCTATTTTGTATCTTTTATGATATTTTTTTTTTAATTATTTTAGTTAATTTTATAAATGTTATTATAAAAAGGACTACTATTCTTTATTTTAGAATTACTTTTATCATTCTTAAAATCAATTTAAAAAAACATTTAAAAAATTTTTCATAAAATGATATCAAACTTAACATTTTGTGGCCTTCCTTTGTTTCTTTCTAGCCAAAAAATATTTGTTAGCGGGGAAACTACAAAAAGCCAATTAAAAAGACTGCTCTATAAATTACGCGCGCCACACCCACTAGACATTAATCGATTCGATTAATTAACTAATACTTGTTCTTAAATATCGTAGTTTCTTTAATTTGCATCTAAAAAAAATCGATCTTTTATTGCTATTAATTTTGACTAATATCTTTAAAAAAAAATAATTTTTGTAGCTGGAAATTTTGAAACAGCTGTGATTATTCAAAAGATTTTAAAAAGAAAGAAAATAACAAAGATGCGCGCACAAAGAGAGTTCCTAAATCCTAATCAAACATAACGATATTTGCTTGGCAAACATTGGAAAACTCACGTTTTGAAGACAACTGGCTCGACATTGAGCCACCACGAAGCGCTTCTTCATCGTTTTGTGGAAATCGTCGCCGTTGGCACAGCACCAATGGAGGCACAACAGAAAAAACACTAAAAACATTTGCATTGTCACGAGAAAACACACCGGTCTTGAAGGATGGACGCACGAATAATGAATGGGATGTGCAAATGCGTCGTCCTTCTAATTATAAACATCCCCCATTCGCTCGCTTCGAGAGCCGATTCCTCGGGGAAGTGCCATAAAAGTGAAATTACCTGATTGTCTAGACTTCCCTATAAAGTGCACTTAAGACCGGAAACGTCTCTAATTGAATTTTCCAGAACCGAAAAGGGCTAATTTTAATCCGCTAATCTTTACCTGCTCCAAGTGTGAATCCTCGTACTACATTTGAATTTTCAATCATTTCGCTCGTTCCTTTTTCCCAATAAAAGCGATTAGCAATTCGTTCAATCGTTCATTCATCATTTCGAATTTCTTTGTATTTACCATTATACGACTTTTAAATGAAGTTTATACGAGCATTTGAATAATTTTTCGAAATCGTTTCTATTAGATTAGGTTTCGCTTGCAGTATTTTTCTTTACCGTGAAGATTTAGTGGACGTTAAAAGAGCGTTTAGTTTTTTTTCGGTGCGTCTTGGCCGCAGAGCTAGTCGAAGCGTTAGAATACAAATTACGAAAAAGTCCATTCATTATAATTCCATTAGTGCTTGGTAGGCAGTCTTTAATATTTCCTGTCATCCTTTAAACTTGAAATTATACAACTAATTATGTCTCTCGTGTTTGCTTAGTTGGTACGGGTATTTAGTAAACAGGTATTTCCGTCTTGTGCGCTTTAAATGCTCTTCGCTGCACTCGCTGTTATACATTCTACGCGAGATAACGAACTGCAAAGCACTTTTTTTTTCCTTTTTTTTTTTCATTGCCGAAAAGTTCTAATGTTTTTTTGCCCCTAAGTTCTTTAAATTTTATGCCACTATAATGCAGTGTGTAAATTCTGCAATTAAATTTGTAATTATTTTGCTAATTGTCTGCACATTTTATTTGTCTACACACTACTGTAAAAAAGGTGCTTTTTGTTTATTCATTTGTTGGTAATAAATGCAAGGAAATTTAAAGAAAGTACTAAAAGAAACTGTTGTATTTTATTTCAATGTTTTTGCTTTAAATTTACAGGAAAATACTAAAAGAAACTGTTGTTTGTTATTTTAATAATTTTGTTTTTCAAGTTTTTAGCAGGTTAAAAAAAGTAAAAACAAATTAAATATGAATTCATTATTTAAATAATTTAAAAATGTATCAGAGAAAAAATATTTATCATTTAATGTATGTTTCGTTAATAAGCTTGTATGCTTTAACATAAATCAAAGAAATACTTCTTCTGCAGCTATAAATCATCAAATGTAATGATTTATTTGATTTTTTTTTAATTTTTCTATTAATTAATTATTCAATGCTTATCAGCAGTACAATCAATTTGCTTTTTTTTTAATTCTATAGTTATAGTAATGAATCAAACAATATTTTTCATTTTAAGGAAGAAAAAAAAATATAATTTAAAAATTAGTTATAACTTAATTAAATATTACAAAGCTATAATTTAATATTATTTTGGAAAAAAAAATAAGCAACTACAAATCTTCACAGGGGATTAATTTTCTTCAATTGATTAATTTATCTTTTTTAATATATTTTCTACCTAAGTACCATACAATTTTTTTTTTAATTTCGTTTGAAAAAAAAATAAATAAAAAAAGAAGAGAAGAAAAAAAAAACATTTGAAAAACATATACATTTAGGGAAATGTATACAATTTTTTGTGCAGATTAAGCACCCTTGCAACGCCCCAAAGGTTCTTCTTTATCTGCGAAAAGCGAATGTTTATTATGTTTAGCAGCTTTTCTTTCCTATTTGTTATTGTTATCATAGATGGAAAGCACAGAATAGGTAAAAACGAGAAGGGAATTGTTTGCGCCCAACATGGAGGATCTCAGGATATATAAAACGGCAACAGACACAAGACAGGAAATGTATAGGCACCACTGATATCATAAACTCACCCTCGAACAACCACCGTGCAATAAACCACCATATAACAACCATTATGGCAAAAACAATTCTCGGACGGAAGTAGCTGCATTATTAAAATACCGCATCGACCGGTCGATTATCTATTTTCTACTATTAACGGACCCTTAGGCACTTTAATTTACTGTTTTATTAAGTTTCCTTTCGAATTTCTACTTGGAAAAACAAATTTATAGTTTTTTTTTTTTCTGTTGTTGAAGGAAAATTTTAATTAAATATTTAACAAACAGTCAATACTTTTGAACCAATGAATTATAACTTCATATTTATAAAACTTACTTTTCCTTTTGCAAAACTATTTAAAAAATCCAACATTAAGTCAATGTTCATTATAAAAATATTTTTTTTTCATGCAAAGGGCTACAAATCAAATCATTTTTTATCTTTCAGCAAAATTTAAAAAATCGGTCGATAATAAAGGATTTAGTACAAAAATAATTTTTTTTTTGACAATTTAAAATTATCGCCAGTAAAATTAAAACTACGTAAATAATCTCATCTATCATTAAAAAAATTAACACTCTATTTTAGCAAAATTACCACTGCTTTTTCTTTAAAAATAAATTCAAAAAAAAAAATGTTTTGATTGAATAAATAAATAGAATTTTACATTTAATTTGATACAAACCTCTGAAATTTTTTGTTTACTTTCTTGTTGATAAAAACTAAATTTTTTTAATTTTTATTTACATTTTTCAACTTTTTTATTAATTTAAGGTAACATTTTAATAAAAATGAATGGATTACTTTATTTTACTGTAGAATTAGAAATATTTCGCAGAGGAAGTTAAAACTGAAGAAGAAAAACAAGTTGCAGAAAGCGCCATGTAAGTGAAATTTATACTTAGTGAGCGATCACTGGCCGCTTTAATCTCTTCTTGTGTGCTCGCTTACGCTTTATCGGTGCGACAATTTTCCGGCGGCAGCAGCAGCAGCAGCCGCAGCAACAAAAGAGGCATTCGCAAGATAATGACTTATTGTTACACGGCGCTGATTATTAGCTTAGTTGTATTACAAACGAGTATAAGACGGTGGTGAATGAGCTCGTTATTCAGTGCGTATGTGCTTAAGTAACTTATATACTAATACATAAGCAATTGCACTTACACTTAAACGGCGAGTTTCTAATTTAGTTCGCTCTGCATTTGCTTTATATGCACTCACTTGCACTAAAAGCGAACATCATTAAGTTCCCACACTGCATTCTGAAATTGTTTATTTTTTTGCTTAATTTTAAGCAGTAATTTTTAAAGTAAATAAATAATAATCAATTAAATATAGAAAACAACAAGATTTTATTATTTTAAATTATAATATTTTATTTTATTTATTAGTATTCTTAATGGGAAATTTATTTCTTAATAACATTAATTTATTCTGCTCTAGAAACATGCAATTTGCTACGAGGAAAAAAAATCCGTATCCTTATTATCATTTTAATTAAACGCGAACAAAATGCCATTAGCAATATAAATAATTTTAAATAACGGCCGTTGTTTGCTTTACTATAAAATATAATTAAATAATTGAATGCAAATGTTGGCCATTTCGTTTTCGCATTAAACAAACAAGTCACACCGAGTTTGTTAAACAATAATATAAAATGTGAATGTAAATTGCGCAGTATATTGCAAAAATTCTATTTAAAATAATCGCTAATAATCGACGACGCTAAATGAAAATTCTAAACACAATTAGCAAAAGTTTATATTGTGGTAAAATTGAAAGAAAGCAAAGTCCTATTATTTTTAATGATGCTGTGGGAATGCCAATAAATTTCTAGCCGATGTTAATGAGAGGGAGAGAGGAGAAAAGAGTTTTATGCATTTTCAGTGTATAAAGAAGAAGAAGAAGAATGAACGGAAAGGAATAAGAGACTTTGAAGCAGTATGAAAAAGTAATGTAGCACTAATAATGAGCATGGCATCGCGAAATCCCTGGAAATAATCTTATTATATAAAATTGTCCATGTTTAATAATCCTTCACATGCGCAATTGTCAAGTGAGGATTTCTGAGTAACTTTATCTGTTATTATACAATTTCATGCTGCAAAACGGCTTTTTAATGATTTGCTCTCGAATACAGTACTTTAATAGTTTTCGTTTCCCTTTATTAAATACTATTTAGTGTTGTTTTTATTTGGATTGAAGGTAATGCTCGAAAACCGTTTTAGTTTTTCGAGCAAAAAATTGTCTTTTTTAGCTGTTGGCTTAAAAGCTTTTAAAGTTACATTTATTTTTTTGGTTTGTTTAATTTGTTGTTAAATTTACAGTACTTTATGCTGGGTTATTCTTTTTAGGTTTAGTTTCAATTGTACTTTAAATTTTATTAAAAAATAATATTCCACTTTTTGAAACAATTAAATAAATTTCTAAAATTTTTAATTTAAGAAATAATTATAGGAAAAATAACAAAATTAAGAAATCAAAGTAGAATATAGACTAAAGGCGTCTTGCTTGAAACGGTTTTAGTTTTTGTTGCAATTTTTATTTTTTCAAATCACTTAAAAAAGTATTTTTTGATTAAATTTGGCTTTCTTCTGCCCGTCCATTTTTAATTCCATTTAATTCTATTGATCTTTTTTATTAAAAAATAAAATTTTTGGTTCAGTTTCATTATATTTTTTTATTAAAAAAGTTTTTTTTTCAGTTTCATTTCTAATTTAAATTTTAATAAAAGTTATCATTATGCATTTAAAGAAAAATCAAATAAATTACTAAAACAATTAATTTAAGAAATAATTATAGGTAAAATAACATAATTAAGAAATCAAAGTAGAAAATAGATTAAATGCTCCTTGCTTGCAGTTTTTATTTTTGCTGTAATAATTTTGTTTTTTGTAAAAGTTTTTCAAGTTAAATTTACCTTTCTCCAATTTTTAATTAAATTCAAATCTATTTATCTTTTTAATTAAAAATATATTTTTTTTATTCAACAAAATGAAATACTAAAAATGATTAAAAATCTAAGAAATTTAATATATAAACGACAAAAACAAAAACTCAGTAAAGAAAAAGAAATGGAAAATGATTGCAGCTGGCAGAATACCGTAGTAAGAAAGGCATTTACTAATTGAAAGCGAAAATAGTTGTAAAATGCAATTTACACGAGTGACTTTGAATGAACGTTAAAGTCCATTAATGAATCGAACAAATAGCAGAAATGTTTAGTGAAGGCAAAATGCAGTGATATAGTGGGTGTCAAATTCCTGGAATGATTTTCCGGTCCGTAAGCCGGCATTGAATGAGGAGAGAACGAACGAACGCACAAGCTGATTTTCTATTTATCAATTTTACAAGCAGTTTGCTTGCATTCATTTGCAGTAGGAAATGGTCCATATTTGTGTCTGCGGACAACGATCCGTACGAGATTCCGACACTTCTGTCCTATGTCCTATGTCCTCTCAATGCTCCGCTATATGGGGATTTGTGTGCGAGTGTGTTTGCTACAGAACCCGCTTTCCATTGTACGGTCTATTTGTCAGCAAGGATAATAAGAGCCCAATGAATAGGGGTGCCTGTCACATTTTTAAAGGTGAACCCGTATCAAAAGAATAGTCACCGCATTTAATAATTTTTCGGTCTCTAATGGCATTGCGACGTTTTTCTGTTTTTTTTTTTTTCATTATTATTCCCTTCTTCTGATGCATTTACTATTCTGCTTTTGCTTCTTCTTCTTCTTCTTCATTCAACAAAGCGCATTTGTATTTCCTCCAACGATTTGTGTGGTGCTTTTTGAATATCTCACATGTGTGTAGAGTATAGTTTTCTAAGAATGCGGTAATCATAATTCCTGTAATTTATTAATGATATCAGTAAAGCGAAACTGGTAATTTTCATAATTTTCAATGGCAATTGCTAAGTAATAATAATCGTGTTTCACTTTTGATGTCTTTATGCAATTAGTTTCATACAATGTGCAATTTTTTATGGCTTTCTTATGTATTTTGAATACTTTACAATAACAATTTTATCATTTTGAAGCATTTTTAATATTGTTTTTAGATTTTTTATACATATTTTGGATTGTTTTATTTTTTTATAATATCAATTTTAACTTTTTGTTGTATTTTTAGTGATGTATTATGTTTTTCTTATGTAATTTGGATTGTTTTACTTCCCTTCAACATCAAATTTGCCATTTTTCGCATTTTTAGTTTAGTTTTTACGTTTTCTTTGCGTATTTTCGATTGTTTTACTTCCTTAGATATCAATTTAAACAGTTTTTTACATTTTTAATTAATTTTTTATGTTTTTCTTACGTATTTTTGACTGTTTTACTTCCATACAATATCAATTTTGATAGTTTTTTGCAGTTTTAATTAATTTTTTTAGTTTTTCTTACGTATTATGTATTGGTTTAGTACCTTACAATATCAATTTTAACATTTCGTGGCGTTCTTAGTGATGTTTTATGTTTTCTTTACGTATTTTGGATTGTTTTAGTTCCTTAAATATTAATTTTGACATTTTTTTTTGCATTTTTAATCAACTTTTTATGTTTTTCTTACGTATTTTGGATTGTTTTACTTCCTTACTATATCAATTTTGATAATTTATTGCATTTTTAGTTATAGATATTTATTTAAAACTTTTTTTAACAAAACTGTGAATAAAATTTTTATCTTTAAATTTCTTTTCTCAAAATACATTTTTTTAATTGCCAAAATTTAAGAAACAATTTTTGTTTATGGAAATCGTACGAGGGTAAATTACAAGAATTTTCATGCGTGACTATATTTGACCACAACTAAAAAAAACATTTCATTAAAAGAATAACCAAAAAACAAAAATTAATTCTGTAATATTAAAGCATTATTAATTAAAGTTTAAGTGCCTGTAATTTAAAAAAATCTATTTTAAAGAATAATTTTACATTTTCAAAAATAAAATAATTTATTTCTCGTTAAAAATTATTTAGAACAAATAGCAAAACATCTAAAGAAAGAGCAAATAAGTGCATTTTGTGGTGTCTGGGCAAACTATCAGAGAATGCAAAGCAGCAAAGCAGCTGCAAACAATTAAACAACTAATTAATTTAATTGCCACTAGGACTAGTATATTATTTCCAAATGCAATTCCTAGAGTCAAAAAGTGCAGCAGCAAAAAGGATGGATATATGCAGGTAATATTTCGTTTTTAATTCGATTAATTACGGAGTCCGGTTCGCGCTTCCTTACAGGGTAAACTGGTATTTTAATTGTGCAGAAAAGTTTGCAGATAAATAATGCAACTGTGCTAGTTAGCTATGACAGCTCTCGTTACTCATCATAATAAGAAAAACCCAATTAAAACTTCTCTCTCCTCTTCGTCCCGGCCGCATGAAATATTTACCATATTTACCGGCTCCATACACTCCACGATGAACTAACTCTGAACTGCGAAAAAGAAAAGTTAGACGGAAAGTTGCGAAAAATATGATTCCATGTATTCTTCTTCTTCTTCCGTTGAATGGATGCGTGCTGCTGAAAGAGTGGGTGTCCTTTTGTTGTTCGACGGGGGCATTTTCGGTGGTTGTATCACGTACTGCAATTCGGTCCCAGATGGTACCGAACACAATGCGGAGAAGCTCTTTTTGTTTGAGCTTTTACGAACTGGTTTACTATTGCTATTGCTCTCTACGTCTTGTAGATATTGCAGAGTTCAAGATTGCCCTGGCATTGCCATGAAATTGGAACAACATTTGTTGTAGTGGTGCATCGGAGCGTTTTTTTTCTCTTTTAGTTGTTTTGCAAATGTCCTTCCTTTGCTCTGTTAAATAAAACTTGCTTTCCGTATTGTACAAGTGCAGGTAGTTCACGCACAATCGACCTCCGGACTCATTTCCGGGCAAATTATAAAAAAGTCAGTTGATGCTTTTTAAATTAAAATTTTTACTGGGGATTTAGTCTGCGTTTTATTTATTTCAAACTTTAAAAATAATTTGTTTTGTCTGTCTATTTCATTGATTGATTTTATCTAATTATTTTTTTAATATTAACTTATTAGTTATTTAATTTATTTATTTTATTTTATCGGAAAATGTTTTTTATTTGGTTTATAATTATATAATTGTTGGCAGAAGGTTTTTACAGTATTAGCAATGATAATAATTCAACTCAACGTCTAAACGTAATTATTTTATTTTAAAGTAGCACTTGTAGCGTCCTCTTTAGTTCACTGTATTCAGTTAAGTTGCTTTTAGAGTTCTAAAAAGTTGAAATCTTTTTTTTTATTAAAATTTTAAATAATTACTTAAAATAACATTTACCAAAAAAAGAAATGCATTAAAAAATAATTTATGTGAAAAATTATTTCATAAAAAAATTCTAAATATAATGAATAAAAGAAAATTATTTTAATTTAAAGATATAAATTATAAACATTTATAAACCATCGACAACTTTCAATTACGAAATTTCCAATAATTTAAATATTGCACAAAATATTTTAAGCAATTTATCCGAATAATTTCCCAACTTTATCACTTTTCAAATTTTGAATACAAACTGCATTCGCTACATTCGATTTATTTTAATTACTGCACAAAACAACTGACTAACTGTGGAAATTTAACAATTAATTATGATAAATTACGCGCTTAAAATAATGAATAATTCGAACTGTGCGAGAAATCTCTAATTGGGGAGCAACCAATTAACGGTATAAGTAGCTAAAGTAGGTTTGTTACTAATTAGGAAATTAATGAACTTTATAAAGTGATTGCGCTAATGTTCCGACACTTCCGACGCAGGATATGCAATTACAAAATTACTTACTTATTAAATGTTACGCGGAGCTCGCCAACAATTAATGAAATTATTTATTTCCACCTCTTACTGAAATCTCTCTGCGTGTACTCTTCACATATTAACTTTTTTTTTTTCGGTCTTTGCTTGGTGAGCGTTTATGAAATATTTCTTAACGCCGTTCTTAAATGCTATATTGCCAAAATAAAAATATCAATTGTGAAATCATCGAATCTATAAAGTTAATTATTCACTTTATTTCTTCATATATCAAATGAGCTAAAGCAATACTGACAAAAGTCACAAATCTTCTAAAGAGATATTGCTAGTATTGCACAATCAATCGTTTGTTGAAATAGATACACAAAAAGAATCAATTAGTTTAATTATTATTTGTTTCAATAAATAGAAAGTTCTTAGTTTTTTTTTAATAGTTTGAAGTTTTAATGGACAATCAGCAAAAAAGAAAAATATTACAAAAGATGCTTTATTAGATGGCAATTATTTTCTGTCTGATTTTGCTAATAAGAAATAAATAAAAAATAATTTGTAATTAATATTACATAAAAAATAATCAGAAACCAATAATTTTTCATTGGTTTTGAACTCAGTTACTCAGTGCTTTTGTAATTTTTAACCAATTAAGTAGGAAATAACATAATGGAAAGTTATGCCCGTGTCCGAAGGATTTTCTTGCAATTTTACACACTTCCAGGACACGTGTATTGCGATTTAGTTACACGAACGAATAAAGCATACAGATATTGCACACACAAGTACAAGTTTCGAGTGGAAGTGAACTCTCATTTAAAGTAACGACACTTCAATCAACTCCAACAGTTTGTTTTCATCCAGTGCGGGTGTCTTTTCGTTCACCGACTTTTCACTTTGGCTAATCAGTCAATGTTTAATACATTTAAATTGTTGAAAATAAAATCTCTGTTTATTTTTAAGGAATATTAGAGTTTTTTAAGTGTTAAAAGTAAGTTTTATCTTTTGAATTTTATCAATTTGGGACGTTTAGTAATTTATTTGCTTTTAAATTAAATAAATGATTTTCTGTGCAATTATTTACCAAAAAGGTCAATTGTTTTAGTTTCTTTGGAAGATTTTAATTTCAATAAATTTTTTATAAAGAACAAAAAACTAAATACAAAATTTAATATGTAAAAACTGCTTTATTTTTCTTTGTTGGAATAGTTTTTGCGCTTTGAAAAATTGTTAGAAGTTGTGACCTTTAATTAGATATTAATTATTTACATTTTTAAAGTGTTTAACTACTCAGAAACCTTGAAATTTATTGAACTTACAATTCATTATTTATGTTTTTGTTTATTTTGAAAATAAAAATTAATTTCACTAAAAACATTTAAATTTTTTGTATTGGCAATAGATGACTTTGACTTTCATTATTAATTAGTAATATAAATAATAAAATAAACAAAAACAAAACAAAATGGTAGCACTTGCAATTAAATGAAAATGAACTATTTAAAAGATCATTAATAACGTAATAACTGCAGTTTATAGCTTTTAATTAGCATTAGTGACTTGCTACACATTGAATTTGTTATGAATTATTAATTTTAATGAACAAAATAGCTAAAACATAAACAACAGCTTTTTCAATTGTTTATTCTTAATTAATGCTAATAAATGCTAATTAATTTTAGTCTTCAATTACCGATTTGCCAAAAACAAAAAACAAAAACAAAACAAAGCAAACATTGCATAACACATTTGCTCTTTAAATATAAAGAAAAAATAAATAATAAAATTACAATTATTAAATGTTGCCTTTTCGTGGAAGAAAAGAAAAGCAGTAAAAAGCGTTTGCTACATGTGACTTAAATACCTCTTATGTACTTTCTATGAATAATTTTATGTCAAGGTATTTTCGATTCAAAAATGCATGTCGCAATAACACACAGCATATACCATACAAAGTTTGTAAGTTGCGCTGCAAGTCTCCAAGAAGAAGCGAACCGCCAATATATTTGCCAATTAATTATCATTCTGCACAAGGTTGCAATGTCACTCACTTTGCCCGTTCGCGAAATCCGTAATGAATAAATAAATAAAGCAATTTCTCCAGCGAATTGACCAATTAGTGACGACATTAAGAGAAGCGAGTACAAACTGCGAGAGCATTAACAATAATCAGACTATTACACGTTGCTTAATTGTTGCAAAAGAAAACTGCTCAGCACTGGGTCACAGTTTCGCGAAAGTCTTTTAAATGTTTAAAGTGCACACAAATATGCACTCTGCACAGTTTTACTGCCTCTTAATGCTGAGCGTTTTATTTATCGGTCGTGCTATTAGCATTTCGATGGCATTAAGCAATAAATTTCGGTGTTTGTAAATTAATTTTTGAACGTTTTGGGAAACGTTTTAGTTTACTTTTTTTTTTAATTGAACTAGAATATAGAATAGACCAATGTCAAGAACGCAAGTTGAGCAACTTTCCTGTTTATTTAAACGTTGCTTTTAATGTGTTTTTATTTTTTAGTGAAGAAAGAAATTTGTAATGTTAGGAAATTGTGTAAAAGCAGTTAAAAACATAGAGCAATTTTTAATTTTCTTTTGAATTTAGAGAAAAAAAAATTGTTATTGTTGGTTTATGGGTAGATTTAAGTTTGTTGGGCAATTTAATAGTGGTTTTGTAATTGCAGATTTTAAGATGAAACGATTGCTGAGTATTTTATTAGCGACGATCTCTGTATGCTCGGGGGTTCCTGTTGGAGGGGTAGAAAAAGGTTTTGCAGCTGGTGCATATGGTTTGGAAAATGTTGGACAGCAAGTCCTACAGTGGAGCGAAAGTGCTAGTCATGTAAATTGCTTTTTTTAATTACTTCTTTGGATTGTTATAAAAACAAATTTTATTTTAACATTTTTTATATCGAAACAAATCATTCAAAAATAAGAAAACTAAAATTCGATAAAAAAAATAACAACAAACAAACAAATCAAAAAAATATTTTAGAAAGTTGTACCTCATTACGGATCCTATGGAAGAGAAAGGGCCGTCTTAGAATCCGAGCCATTATTGAGTAAACTAGACACCCTTTACACTAAATCGCATCAGCTTATCGCTAACCTAATAGGCCACAAAGCCACAATTGACACTCTGCAAGAGCACGAAAAGTACGGAAATGATGGACACAAATCCCGCGAGCTTGGAAAAGCTTTCATTGCGGGATTTGATGGAATTGCAAACATTGTTAATGGAGTTTTAGATGTAAAATACTTTTCTTTACTTATATTTATTCATTCTATTTTTTCCTAATTATTTTTTGTTATTTTTTAACATTAAAATTTTGCATTTGTTTTTAGAAACCTGACGATTTTCAAAGATATGCTTCTAAACAAGCAACATCAATATTAAACGTTGTTGGAGCTCACTTGGTTGGATTATGATGATTTAAATTCTAAACTGTCTAAAAAAAGCAACAAAATTACAGGATAGTTGTTTTTTTAAATAATGTAATATATTAAAGACTGATTTTGTAATTAAGGAGAGGTTACGTTAACTAAAACTACTCCTAAGTAACTTTTGTATAATAAATTACCATTTTTTCCTGTTTGTAAATATACTACGAAATAAAGTCATAAAGTTGTAGAATAAAAATTTAGATTTACTAAATTTATTACCTAATTTAATATGCTTTTAAATAATTAATTATAATATTTTTTAGCGTTTCAAATGAAATAAATTATTTAAAATTAAAAATTAAACTGCCGGTATAAAATCTTTTAATGGCTTAAATTGAAAATTTGTCAAATTAATTTAAAGGAAATTTATGTAACAATAATTTAATGAAAAAATTATTCAAATCGGTTCAATACTTTAATTGTTATAAATATATAAGCAAAAGAACTTTTTGCATCAGTTCATCCCATTTAAAATACATGGAGTACTGCGTTAGTCAGACGCGAAATACGAGTATAAGTCAAGCGACTCACCCGCAAAATAGAAAAACTTTAATAACTTTTGAACTAATTAAGATATCTGATCAATTCTAGTGTCATCTCAAAGATAATTTAATTTGCTACATATATTTTGTAGATTTATATTTTTAAATTATTTAATTTCAATAAATAAATTAAAATATAATTTTTAATATTCTGTGAAAAATCAGAAAATTATTAAAATTGTAAATCGAGTTAAAATATTGAAAGATAATTTAATTAGCATTAATTAGCTGAAATATTTTTGAAATCGAAGAATTATTTCTATTTTTTAGCATAATATTTGTAAAAGTAATTTCTGACTTCTGAGCGTTCCATTTAAAATATATTGAACATTAAATAACCTTTAATAACTTTAAAACTAATTGAGATAATTCAAAATAGTTTTTACTAGTTTAAAAATAATTTCTTCTTTTCTTTAAATGTTCAAAAATAATTGTATTGTATTTTGTTATTTAATTAATAACTTAAATTAAAAAATAAAACACCCTGTGTAAAATCAGAAAAAAAGATAAATTTAAAAATAAAATGTAATTAATCAAACACAATTTAATTAGAAGTAATTTAATGAAAAAAATATTCAAATTGGTCAATTAGTTTTTAATTTATAAACAAATTTGTGAAATCTATTTTTAAGATCTGAGCGCTCCATTTAAATTACATGGAGATTCAAGCGGCGAACCCACAAATCACAAAACACTTAATAACTTTCGAACTAGTTGAGATATTATAATAAATTTTATGTCATATTAAAGGTAATTAAATTTACTATTTGAAAAATTTAAAAATTTATTTTTACATTTTTTTCTTGAAATAAATAAATAAAACTTAAAATTTTATCACCCTGTAGGACATCAAAAAAATCTTTTAAACTTAAAATTTGTTTGATATAAATAAAGACAATTTATTCAGCTTTAATTTAGCGAAAAAAACAATAAAATCGGACCATTACTTTATATTTTATGAATTAATTTGTAAAAGTACTTTTGTACTTTAGAGCGCAACTGAGCGCAACACCACAGCACCCTCGTTAGGTTCAAAAATCGAGATGGGTGACCGTTTTCGAGCAGCGGCCATCTTGGCTTGGAATGGAAGGGGTGGCTGCCGTTTTGTACCAATTTGTAGCAATTAGCATTAACAATGGAGCTTGACATGGTGATGACAGGTCGTTTTGTAAGCAATTAGTGATTACATGAAAACGTTTAAATATACCGTGCGTTACAGGAGATTAATTTAAACTGAACGAATTTAACGGCTGCACC
>JASKGO010000006.1:0-10193 GCA_030556065.1 Holobus sp. GC000080
CAACCTGGCATAAGTGTCGATTATCTTACGGTGCAACCGAATCTAACCCTTAAGTTGAAAATCTAAGTTAAGGGACGTTTAAGTTGTGGCAGGTAATACGGTGCAACCTGGCATAAATTCACTTTTAATATTATCTTTTTGTCCTCTGAATAGAAATAATAAAAAAACTCCATTCTATGTATTTGAAAATAAACAAGTTTACATTAATTATAATAGTTTTTTTTCATTAAAAAAATATTCGTATTATAAATTATTATTTTGAAAATTTTATAATTTTGAAATGTTTTCGTACTGTTGTGTTGCAATTTGAACCAAAAATGATTAATATTGGTTTATGGATTTAAAATTTGCAGCCATTGAAGGGTGTTTTTTTTTTTCAATTTTGGCAATAAAAATTAACATCTGCGAAAGTTTTAGACTAGAATTTATTAAAAAGACAATAAATGAAAATGGCAAAATCTTTATATCTTTACAAAAATCAGGTTATCCTGAAAAAACTAAAAATTATCGTTTTTCTCTTTTTTTTTTGTAATTCTATAAATATCATTTAATAACATAGAAAAAAGATGTAAGTTGAATATAAGAATCGGCCCATTTCATTGAATCCCTATCTTTAAAAAAGCCACAATCTTACTTTGCTCTACTATTGGATCACCCTGTATAATGAAAATATAACTTATTTGGATGGGTACAATGAATTGCCCGGTATATATAAAAAATAGATAAAATGGTTTAAAAAGTTTTAAGCCTGCGAAATTAAAAGAAATTACCCTACTGCTGGGATCTTTGTTTTCCCTTTTTTATACTTTTTTTTTTATTAGAAAGCAAGAATTAGAAATTGTAAGAAAAATGAACACTTAACAAAAAAAAAAAACAATACCATTTAAGCTCCTAGAAGGATTTCTACAGAAATTCTCAGCTCGGCGTGCACTCATATCAGCAAATAGTGTTCCATTCAAATACTTGGCATCAACATCATGTACCTTTACCCTGCTTACATTTCTTAGTTCTTCATCAGTTTCACTAACATACCCTTTTACATTGTCCACAATATTTGTCATAATGAAACCGGGATTGTGCAAGAACTCCATAGTCTTTTCAATATCAGCAGCCAGTTCCTCGGCAGTTATATCATTCATTTGGGGTTCCACGTTATCGACCTCCGTGGGAACAATCAACTGTGTCCCATTGGCAGCCTGTCTTTGGTTTTTGCTTTCCCGTTTACTCGATTCATGCAAATCCGTTCCATTACTACTTTTATTTGTAGGGGTATCAGTCACCCAATACTGACAAGTGCGATTCGAGCGAGTCCTCGGAAGTTTCCCAATGTAATCATTTCCGGTGCCAGCAATGCGGCACTCGGCGGATTTACACTTGCGAATTGTACAATGTTCCTTCTCAACTTTGCGTTCAGGCGAAAGTGTATAACAATAAGTCCCTTCTTTAAGTCCTTCAACATCTCTACAGAAGTTTTTCATTATTAACAATTCGTTCAAACTCTTTATATCTCTTATAGTCTTCGGAATGAATGTCTTTCCGGCCCACGGCAAACATACTCTTCCGCTATGGGACACTTGTTGAGTGCCAATATAATTACTTTCCATTTTATTAACGGTGCATTCGGGCAAGAAGGCTTTATTGGGATATGCAAATTTCGGCGGTTCGCAATTAAAGGTCCATCGGGCCAGCGAATTTTCAGAACTTGGCGAAAACCAACGCATTGCTTTGATCAACGGATGTTTTACATCCATGATGCTAAAAATGCCAACATCCTTGTCCCAGTGCAATTGCAAAGAGTCCGCAAATAATGTTAGTCCCAGTTCGGTGAACTTCCAATAAGACAACAAATTGGGAAACTTTGTTTCTTGTAACGTTGTGGTTGGACCACCCTTGTACTCCACACAAGTGATTCTAGTGTATCCGTCTTCAGCACCCAGAGAGATTTTAACGTTTGGGTAATCTAGAGCCGGACTGGCAACCAATAAAATATTAGCAGAATGAAACGCCCGCACATAAAACTGCAATTCGTGACCTATATCGGTTTCCTCTAAGGGCCAAAACATCGAATTGCTGGCCGATGTAGTGGTGTGGACATCGCATTCGCCATCGTCATCGCAAAACGGAAAACTCCACATAATATTGTCCCCAGTGGCAGAATAAAAAAGGAACTCATCCTTTGATTTGCCCATTAAATTTTTCTTGGTTTTTATCTCTTGCAAAAGCATAGGTTTAATTTGATCGAATTTTGTCAACGTTATAAACCCTCTGTCCCAGGACAATGAAAAGAAAGTATATTCAGTTGATATTATTATTCCGTGCGACGTCTCGTATTCCGGTTTGTCTTTATTTCCGTAAGTTAATGCACTTTTAGTATTTGACAATTCAAATTCGATACCTGTTCCCAAATCTTCCATTTCTTTGCCTGTTACCGGCAACGGAAGCACCGAAAGTACAAGTTTTGCTTTGGCATCCAAATAAGAATCTGGATCCCTATATTCCATCAAAAATGTCCTGTCAATTAATGAAAAAAAATCCCCTTTTAAATAAAACATACCACAGTTTAATTCCAAAAGTGAAATTCCGCAATTCCTTCGGGAATCTAATATAATGACCGTATTCGTTGACGTTTCTGGTAAAAAGCATGCAATCCTGATCGTCGCAAAATGGTATGTCGCAGTAACTTTTCATAACTTCTGGCGAATTTTCCACTTCAATAAAACACCAAGGGCCTCCTATATCGCCATCGGGGTTCCGGCAGTTCTTCATGGCGTCGCCGACGGTCTCATCCGGAAACCGATATTTATCGAATTTATCAACGCGTGTAATATTATTATTAAGACGTACTTTCTTCCTATCTTTATCCCATTTTAAGCATTTGGCGTCTGAGACCGCTTTTCTGTGGGTACCTGCATACTCCATACCAGGACCAGTGAGTCTGCATACGCTCAAACTACACAGTGGAATGCCGCACGAGTCATCGCTGAGATGGGGGTCCATCGTATAGCACCATGGACCTTTAAACGTTCTGCTCGGATTTCGGCAGTAATTGTGCGCTTTCTCTTTGGAAAAATCCGGAAACTTTTTGTCGGTATAACTTTCATGCACTTTGTGGACCGGATTTTTCGTGGACCACGACTGGCATCTGATATTGCCCTCCGTATTCGCTATGTGGCCCATATAGCCGATTCCCATATGGGTCACCTTGCAACGGTCAAAGTCTGTGCGATTTCCGGGTACGTTTTCTTCATCGCAAATTACTGTTTTAAGAAATAATGCGAAACAAATAGTGGGAAAAAACAAGAACATTATATCGAAATTTATTTGACTTAATTTTTGTTTGCTTTTGTTTCCTTAGAGATAGCCGTTATTTATTTATTTTTGTTTAATTATCATTAAAGCCAGTGATTTTGATACACTTTTTCTTTTTTTGGCAACAAATTTGGGCATTGGTACATCAAAATTAGATTGTGTCTACACTATTCCATCTCAAAAATATTAATTACATTATTATAAAGTGTTTTTTTTTAATGGATTACTATATTTTTTAGTTGTTCTTATAAAAGAATCTATTGAAAAATGAATTCGTTAAAAAATTTAATGAAACTAATGAAGATAATTACTTTTGCATAAAATTTATTCAGATTGATATTTACTAGAAGCAATCGACTTTTGTCGTAAAATTAGGGTCATTCTGAATACCTAAAAATTTCCGCTAAATCGCAATTTCAGAATGTACTAGTAGAGAATCGAAGAATGAAAGTAAATAGTATTAATTTAAAATCAAACAAATAAATATTTTAATTCTAATAAATTATAAAACAATCGCCCGAAAAAATTATGAAATTTAAACATTTTTAATAAGTACTTCCAATTTCATAGAAATTAATTTTAAAGTTTGCAAAATTTCGACATTTATTTATAACTAGAAAACGGAAAATGGTTATTTTTTTCTGTTTAACTGGCTACAAGTCTCTTTAATAAAAACATTAAAAAATAATTAATTTCAAAACATACACAAAAGTTTAATTAGAACTTTTTGAACAAATAACCCTGAATAATTGAAGATAGTTTCGGGAAGAAAAAATGAAAATAAATTGAAGGGTTTAGGTAAAATCTTACTTTGACATTCAAATAATTGTGTATTAAATATAAATACGATTTGACCGACAAAGAAAAAAAAATTCTAAAAACAGTTTTGAAATTTGAAAAAGGGACTCAATAAAATTTTCCACTTACTTGAATGGGTCTTGATTTCAGTGGAATAAGCTTGAAGATCGGCGAGATTAATGCAAACGGGTTGATTGATGTTCAGTTTGTCCAGTTCGGAGTTGCTGAAAATTTTATCACCCAAAACGACAAATTTGCTGAGCAAAAGTTGAGAATCATCTAAGCAAAAACAAAATCACTTAATTATAAAAAAAAAGTTAAGAAATTATACAAAGGTACCATATTCTGAAGGAGGAACACATTCGGCTAAGTAAATGCTTCCATTAGGATCGTTGTATTTGGCCACGAGTTCCTTCAAGCTCTTGAACTTCGTCAAATCGTCGTGGAACACGAACTCTTCGTTGATCAGTCTTTCGATTTTATAAGTCTTTGGTTTGCCTTCTCTGGTGCAAACATCCACATAGCAAACGTTGTAATTGGTCTCGCTTTCGCGAATGATAAAACAGCCATGTCTATTTGAGCATTTCTCCTCTAATTTAGCATAGGAAAATTCGCCTCTAAAAAAAATAATAAAAAATTATTTATACAAAACAAAAAATAATAATTATTTAAACAAATAAGAAAGAAAAACTTACCCGACAGGGCCGTGACATTTCATCAAATACAGCTTCTTCAATGAAGGCGTCACAACGTCTCTACAGATATTGAATGTCCATTTAACGGACAATCTATAGTATCCATCCAGCAAGCTGACGAAACTTCTTGTAACAGCCATCGAATTAAATTTTATGTAAAAAGGAACACCATTGGCCCTGCTGATTTCCACAGAATTGTCTTGTCTTATGGATATGAAGGCCATTTCTTTGATTGCACATATAATTATCCATGGCTGCACATAAACAATTGTTTTTTTTTTATTTATGCATTAACTTGACCGTCGTATATGGGAAACTTTTACAGTTTTAAAGACAGAAATTCAATTAAATGGACAAAAATGGTAAGAATTTTACGATCACAATATATCCTATTACAAAAATGGGATATGTCTCCTGCTCCCCGAATAATCCCGAATTAAAACGGAAAATCTCCATTTTATTTTCTTTTTTCAATTCTAGGGAAAATTCTTAGTTCAAAATCTTGCATATATTTTAATTTTTGAGGGTTCAAAAAATTCAGCTTTAAGATGAAAATTAAGAATAGAATTTTAGAGTACTTCAAAAATTAAAAATTAACAAAATGCACCTTTTTGAACTAAAAATTGTTCTCAAAATTCAAAAAAGTAAAAAATTGAAATAGGTGCCATTTAAAAATTAAAACTACCACCCCTACCATTTCTTATTTTTGAAATGATTGTTATCAAATTTGGTATACATTTATAAGACAACATTTCCAATTGAACTGGATTGATGTCATTTTTACAACTCTTCCGGTTTCACCGGAAATGGCCCTAACTAAGGATTTTTAAATGGCAACCTCGCATCTTTTCACTTTTTTGCATTCTAGAGAACATCCTGGATTTAAAAGCGTTATTTTTATTTTTATAATTCATTTAACATTTTGTGAGTTAATAACAAAATAATTTGAACAAAATGGTTATTGGTCAAAAGACCGATTTTTCAAATGGCAACCATCTTGGACCTCCCCCACTTTTCTACTCCTCGTTTTAAAACGAATCTTTTGATATCAATTATAGCATGTTACAATAATTGGGGGGTCTAAATTTAAAAAAAAAAATGCAGTGTTGCCGTTTAAAATTCAAAAGTTGGGGCCATTTCCAGTGAAACCGGAAGTGATATATAAACGAGAATTATCTAATCCAATGGGAAATGTTGTTTTATGTAAGTATACCAAATTTAGTAACAATCGATTTATAAATAAAGAAATGGCAGAAGTGGTAGAAAAATTATAAAAATCGGTTGGTTAATAAAAAATGGCAGTGGTGGCCCTAAAACCGTTGAAACCCGGTATTCGAGTTGAGGAAATGGCTACCTTGTATTAGCAATGTTCAGCATTTTTCATAAAGTTTGAGGATACCCCACTTTTTGGTCATTGAGGAACTGCCCTTACAGTTTCTCAAAATATGCTACCAAAACTAATTCTCTTTTTGTAGTTTTAGATTTTCTTTTTATATAGTAAAATAAAATCAATGTTTTGAAAAAGTATAAGGGTAGGGATCCAGAAACCAAAAATTGCAACGCTCTTAAACTTTTGCAAAAAACTGTATAGAATTTACAACCAAAAAAAAAAAAAAAACTTACTTTATCGTTTTTAGATTCATGTCGATATTTAATACCAATTTCAGTCTCACTTATGGAACTTGTCCTTATTATAATATTATATCCAACACCCTCCTTTTCAATTAGGCCGCGAAATTCTTCCACAGGATAATCAGGAGCAATCATTTCCATTTGCTTAATATACTGGTCTTTAACATAACTAAATAAAAAATAATACATATTAACATTAAAATTAAAATATAAAATCAGAAAAAATACTTAGCATCATGAGAAGGAGCCCTAATTCTGCTTAAATTATCATGAATGGGTTTCCTGAGAAAAAATATATGTTTCTTCAGTACTTCCTTAGGAATATATTTTTTGTAGTCATTTTCCACAGTCTCCTGCGTCAAATTTTCCTCCAGCATAGCTCTGTACATATCAGTAACGCCCAAACCCACAATTTCCTTTCGGAATTTCTCAAAAGGCAGATCAATAATTTTATTATCAAAAACGTCGTTACGTATTTGGTGGAAATAGTAATTGTAGGCCTGAGCGTCAAGTCTTTTCAAATTGAAAATGTTGGCAATTTTAAAACGTATCCTGAGCTCATAAGTACCAAATCTTCCATCAAATACATGGCCTGGCATTAGGAAAACTTGCTTTGAATCTCGAAGTGCAAAAACATGTCTTGCAATGGTACCAATATTCAAATGCTTGCACGCGCTAATACAAACATCTTCAGCCGTTAAAGGAGAAGATTCAGAGGACTCTCTGAGCAATTGAACTGATATTGTTTTGTTTCCTATAGCTATCTTAACATTAATGACTGATGTGTTTGCTTCAGCCATTTCTTCTGTTGTATTTGCTGATAAAATATAAAGCCTGCAATGAATCATATTAAAAATGAAGGGACCAAGTTGTTTAAAATTACCTGCAGGCTTTAAACAAACTTTAACATTCTTACTTTAAATTTAAAACCATTTTAAAACATTGTTGATGTGCCGTTTAGGAAAACAAAACATAGATGACCTTGAAATTTTCCTAACCTCAAAGTCCTCTAGAACTTGTTTGTTCATTTGTTTCAACAGGCGTACAGAGAATCAGAGCCACACGTGAAGAACTAACAAGAAAACGTAAATACTTCTTAAAAAATGAAGATTAAAGAAATAATATTCGATGAAGATAAAAAATCACTAAGGCCAATAATTGGTATGTTTGTAAGTTAAAAAATAATTACACTAAATTGAGTGAAAATATTTTCAGTAAATTTTTCCAATGGCAAGTTATTGCAAGATTCAGCTTCACAGCTATCCTGTGGAGTATATTCTAATGATAAAGAAATAATGCCAATTATTGCTTCTCAATCCATGATTTACACTGGAAAAGTACAAAAAAAGGATGATCTATATAATCATTTTATTGCAATTAGGAATCGCAAAACTAATAAAGTAAAAAGAATCTATTTTATTGCTTGTTTTAACACCAATTTTCTCTAGATGCGTTTGGTTTCTGTAGACCAAGTAATGCTGAAACCAGAACCTCCAAAATCCAGGGAAATCATTGATAGCACAATGCTTGAAGTGAACAAAACTGCTTTAAGTGAATTAAACAAACAATTTGGCTCGAAGAGAACCAAAAGACAGACTGAACAAATGGAAAAATTAAAAATCAATGTGGAACATGTGAAAGATCAGCTGGAAAAGACTGTTATGAGTAAGGAAATATTTTTTTTTTTTAATTTTCAAATAATTTATTTTACCTTTTTAGATGTGGCCATTGATGAAACAAATGATGCTGAGCAAGAAAGTGCTGATTATATACCACTGTTGAACGAAAATGCAAATTCTGTTGATGAAATCTATAAAGCTAGCAAATTAGTTCCCAAAGAAATTTTAAAGTCTTTGGAAAGTGTTGTGGTCAGTTTAATATCAGAGGAATCATCACTAAATGAGTAAGTTCTATTCTCAAAAAAAAAAAAAAATAATTAAAATAAATTTTATTTTAAGACTTAATGAGTTTGCTCAGCAAACATTTAAAAGAGTTGTGGAGATGAAAACCTCAGAACAGGATAAAGTGAAAAAACTATCCTGCGTTTTGATCTTGGATTCTTTGCTCAATGTTCATTTTTCAAAAGCTAAAGACATTGTTAGCAAAAGCTATGAAGCTAGCAAATATTCCAAATCATTGAGTCAGTTTATTATCGAGACATTTACAATAAAAACTGACAGATCAAGGTGGGTTGGTGTTTACATTTTTTTTAACTCAAAATAATTTTGATTTAATTTTTAACATCTTTGTTTCAGAGCAAGACCTTTATCCATGAAGGATAAAACGGTATTGTACTTCATAGTGTTTGCTGCCCTTTTGAGTAATTATACCGTTAACCTGAATGAGATCAGCGAAGCGCTCAAAGTGAGCAAGAAAAAATTGCAGGACTTTTGCAGGATTTTGCGATTTTCCATTAAGGGCTCCTTTGGAGAATTGAAGCTTCCACTTCCTGCACCCGTTCGCAGAACTCCGAAGAAGTCAAAGAAGTAAATAGTTTTGTATATGTGTTTATTATGAAATACATTGTTAATATTAGTTGTTTGTTGTTGTTTTTTTCCAATTTGAAAATGTTTAATCTGTTCTTATAAGAGCTACCAATTTTTTTGTCAAGCAAATAGAATTTTAAATTTCTTTAGTTATGCATAAAAATGAGAACTGAAGTTTAAAAATTTGAATTGTTTTTTTTTTTTTAATAATATAAGTCGATTCACTTGAGAAGGAGGGCAATATACAGGGTAATTACTAATTAATATAATTTTTTAATGTGTGGGCATTGGTTTTGGGAATGTGATAAATAGAAACTCGGCTCTTTCACCCAATCATGTTTTAACAAAATTCTAGATCTACTAAAATAGTATCAACTACCGAAAATTTTCGGTTAAACCGGAAATAGCTATTAATATTAACATTCTAATTTTAAATGAAAAACCCCAATTTTTATTCCGTTCCTTTGTTCCTTGATTAAAATAATTAATTTTATGGATAACATTGTTTTCTAGTGCTGTTTTTGGAATAGTGCAAATAAAAATTAAATTAAATTAAGTAAAAGTACTTATTCAATGGTAAGTGCTTGAAACTTAGCTTAGGCACTTAGGTATTACAATTTATAATGATGGTATTCGTGATGGTTACTAGGGATGGTTCCATTTCGATACCTAACTTTCAAGCACTTGCCATAGAAATCCAAGTAGTATTAGTTAATTTAATTTATTTTTATTTTCATACAGTTTCTTCAAATATGACAAATAGTACTTTTTACACATAGTCTAGGGTGGCTGGGAAAATGTAAAGTTAAACCCATTCATGGGCACTTAGGATGAAATTTTAAAATTTAATTTTTGACCACTTCAAAAATTAAAAGTTAACAAAATGCACATTTTTGCACTCAGAATTGACCCCAGAATCCAAAAAACTGAGAAAAAGGGGTAGGTGCCATTTAAATATCAAAAGTTAGGACCATTTCCGGGAAATCGGAAGTGCCAAAAAAATTAAAATTATACCAATAAGTCGAAAATTATGTCCTATACAAGTGTACTAATTTTTTTTTAAATAGGTTGATAAATAAAAAATGCCCTCCCGCTTACGAGAAAGACCCTGTATGTATAATACGATTTCTATGCTTGAAACGTATTTATCATAAATACAGGGTGACACAAGTTTTACTACCACCCCTGCCATTTCTTTATTTACCAACTATTATATACCAAATTTGGTATACTTACATAAGGCAACATTTCCAATTAGACTAGATAGTTGACA
>JASKGO010000008.1:0-32809 GCA_030556065.1 Holobus sp. GC000080
AAAAAGTTGGGGTTGCCATTTAAAAATCAAAAGTTGTGGTCATTTCCGGTGAAACCGGAAGTGGTGAAAATTTATAATTAACGACAATCAATCCGAAATGTTGTCTTATAAAAGTGAGCAAAATTTCATAAAAATCGATTGGTAAATAAAGAAATGAAAGGGGTGAGCCACTTTTCAGTGTCACCCTGTATACTTATAGTTATAGTGCGACTACAAGTCAAACCGACCAGTATGTTACGCGCTAACGTTAGGTTCGCCAGCACTCGGTCTCGACTTTACGCGACTCGCTCTGCTATAGTCCGCTAGTGCGTATCGCTAACGTTGCGCCGCCGATGTTTACGCCAGTAAATATCACCCCAATGAAATATTCCAATATATTCCCAGAAAATTGTTACCATTTAAAATTCATTAACACCATTTAAGAAAAACTAATTAGCAATAATTAATTGAAATAAAATTAGGATCGGTTTATTCCTCAAGAATGTTTTTAAACAAATAACTATAACGACTTTTTGTTGCAAAACGTCCAATGGGGAACATTAAGAAAATAATTAATTACTCTTGAGTTAATTAACCTATACCAATAATTTTAGTGTAATTTAAAAGACAATTTATGTTTAAATAAACCTAGTATAAAAATATACCACAATATGTCCATATAATATTGTAAAAAATAAAAAAATAAATGAAAAAACAAAAAGATATAAAAACCCATAAGAATCGCTGCTTTCGTAATTACGTTTGACGTCAGTCGGTTGCCACCATACGAATCGTATAATTCATTGGCATACCTCATGAAATTCATGTGCAGTAGGTATGCTCAAGCGATTTAGCATAATCAATGATCGTGACGTCATTCGAATAAAGGCTTCTGTCAATTATTGGCATTTAAATTGTTAAATCTGATTTTTTTTTACATTTTTATTGTGGTTTGGCTTTATTTTTAATTTGTCGTATTTAAAATTGTATTTTTTCATAATTTAATCTAATTTTTTAAAAAGTAAATTAAATATTCTCACAAAAAATTGTAATTTAATTATTTTTTTAATGATTTGTATAATTGTTTTTTTATATGGAAATTGTAAATCCTCTACGGCTACCTGTAGGTAAATCTCATCAATTCTATTACCACCAAATAATATAATACTAATAGGTTCGTTATTATTTTTAGTTTTAGTTCATTAAGTTGCTTTGTTTAAGCAAAATTAAAAATTAATTTAAAAAAGGAACAAAAAAAAAAAAACGAAAAACTTTTTTTCATTACGCAAATAAAAAAATTAAAAAAAAACAACACATATTGGAGCTGCCATAATTAAAATTCTCAAACCATTATTAAAAATATGAAAATGAGGGGTCGTTGCCATTGCTAAGTGGTTCTATTATTCAAGACGACATTAAACTTTTAATTTCCATCGTGTCTTGAAATTGCGTCTTTATTAGCGAAATCATCCTATAAGACACCTCAATAAAAGTTTTAAAAGATTTAACAATTAATCTGTGCATAAATAAAGACAGTTTTAGCTTGGTAACAAAATTATAACAAAATTCTTTCAACAAAAAAAAAAACAACACGCGCATACTTAAGAGGCACTTTTCAAGGGTTTCTCCGCTTCGTCATACGTTGGCAAAGAATTATGACGCTTCTTAGGTCTGCCTAAGAAATTCTGGTCAGCTCCAAATTGTGCAGCTTCCTCTAATGTTTCCGGTAACCTGTGGCCGAAAGTTTCCGGTAGGAAAATGCTACAAAATCCAGCCAAAAAACACAATCCTGCCATTAGGATGTAAGGAAATCTAGCACTTATTGTTGTACCCTAAAAAAAAAGTGGAAAAATAATTAAAAAGAAATAATTAAAAAATAAATAGAAAATTAAAAGGGAAAACTTACAGCTAAGACAATGTAAGGAGCTGTAATTCCCAACATGGCACCCACAATTACACCAAGAGATATTCCTGTTTGCCGCACGCAAGTCGGATAAATCTCTAAACTCTGCAAATTTATCGAAAAGAACGCCAAAGAAATGCTGAACTTTAGAAAGATGCACGCAGCTGATACAGCCCAAGTATATTGTTCATCTGCAAAAAACAAACAAAAATTAAGAATTGCCAACCTTTCATCAAATAAATTACTTGCCGTGGACCACAAACAGAACAGGAATGCATCCAAGAGTACAGAAGAAGAAACTGGCCACACTGGTAAACCTTCTACCAAATTTATCGCTGACATATTTTCCCAATAAATAAGCTGGCAACTCAGCGAAATTTTGTCCTAGGTAATTAAAATATGGATTGCCGCCCAAATTGTTAACACCCAAAGTGATCACAGTATAAACCAGCAGTAAAATGGCCCATCCAACTACCAAACAAATGGTATTTTTGGCCAGTCTGAAACTGGAAAACAGACCCAGAACACCATTGTGGTGCGTCTGATGCGTGGCGACAGCTTTCAGGAGTGTAGATTCTGCACTACTTGGCAAACTGGTGCCGTTTACATCGGCAACTTTTTTGAGTTCTTTAAGGCATTTTTTAATCTTTCCTTGGGATGCCAACCATCTAGGACTTTCTATCATGTAACTGTAAAATTCGCAATTTGAAATTTGCAATTTTTTAGATGATTTTTGATGTTTTAACCACTGTTTTTATACTTACGGTCCTGAAAATAGAAACAGGCCTAATGGTAAAGTAGTCCACAAAATGAACGATATCCAACTGCCCAAGTACCACATCAGTAGTGGCATTATCATCATGCCGATGGTCCATCCGTAACACTGAAGCATGGAAATGTAAGCTCGATCTTCTGGACGGGATATTTCCATGGCTATTACTAATGGCCCTTGGAATACCGAAGTTGAAGGCAAATTTCCAATGAAACCAGTTAGAAAGAACAGGTAAATGTATGAAGAAGTTACTGTCCATAAAGTGCGTCCCACCAAAATTGTTACTACTGTTGCAAAAAATACTGGACGACGTCCTATACTGAATTTTTATCAATTATTTTTTTGGGAATACAGATTAATTAATTTTATAGTTTTGATATATAAATTTTGAGGTAAAACGTACGTATCGGCTAAATGTCCAAAAATAAAGGTACCGATAACTTCACCACTTCTGGCAGACGCAATGGAATTGGCTACATTTAGTTCCTTATCGCAAACCCATTCGTTTTGCGTTGGGGCCGTTATTTGGTACCAGGTATTATCAAATTCCCATCCATTTTGGCAATCTACCAACAAAATTACAAAAAAAATGATTTTTTGTAAAATATAATTTATAATGTCCTCTTTGAAAAAGAATTCTTACCGATAATATCTTCAGTATTTGAATTGTTAAACATTTTGCACCTACTAAAAGAAAGTTTACCTTTGGCATCATATTCCCTAAAATATCAAACTGTTTTTATTTTGTTGGAAAATAAGATTTTGTATTTTACTTTGGAATATGCAAATCTCTCCATTCATCTAAAGTTAGATTGGTATTTTCGCGTCCGGGAATGGCGCACCAATGTTCCGGTACCGAAAGTGCCAAAATTATGTTCAAATGAGGCATGGCTGCCGCAATGACCAGTAACAAATTAAACAAGTAATTGAAGCGTTTCTGGTAAGGGCCAGCATTTCCGATGGCTTCAATGACGGTGTCGAAAGCCGAGGCTTCTTCTTGGATGACTTCCATTGCGACTGGCGAAATTGCCGCAGCAAAAATCGACGTCCCAAAAATTGAGGACTGATTTTTAATCCGCAGACAAATAATACGCTTATCTCGTTGCTCAATCTATTGTTTACTGTGTTTAGCTGGGGACAATAGTTTAATCCCCAAATAAAACATCGCTTTTTTCTGTGGCACGTTTCAAGTGCAATTTGCATATAAGAACGAAACTTTTTTTTAATTTATTGTTCTGTTTTCTCCAAAATGTATTCGCCAAAAATCTTTTTGGGTATTTTAAATTAAATTTTAAATACCTAGAGATAATAGATAATTATAAATAGTAATCAGTCACAGCAATAAATTAAAATTGTCACATTTTAAACACGCGTATCGCACGTAAAGAATTAATAAATCTACTGGACACAAATAGAAATATTACACTTTTACCGATAATATGCTACTAATTACTAAATAACCGAACGGTAGAAGTGTGCAGTGGAAGGTGAATCAACTGCAAGGCACATTAAAAACTAATTTGAATGGAAAACAACCATCATTAGGTAAGAAAAAACAGCAAGGTATACGAATACATTCAAATTACAAGATTGTCCACTGCTGTTGTAAACTATCCATTCTTGGAAATAACTAACGTTGGTATAAACTCCTGGAAGGAAGGGACTACCGCATTGGATGCCCCAAGAGACCAATCCTAGTAATTTATCGTTACAAACTAAGGGTCCTCCTGAATCTCCCTTAAAGAATCCGCAAAATGATTTCAACAAAATTCACCTCCTTTTTATACTTACAGTACAAGCATCTTTTTCAGTTCCGTAATCTCCAGCGCACATCATTCCATCAAAGAAAAGATTTGAGAAAATTTTGCGACACTGCCGAGCTTTCAAAGGCTTCAAATGAACATACATCAGATGTTTCTGTACGGGTCCTTTGATAAATCCGGCACCCCAACCGCTAACCGTGCAAATTCCAGGAAAAAAAGTGCTATTGTAGATGTCAATTTTGGAAACTTGAGGATTAAAATTAAAATGTTTTTTTATTCGTATCAAAGCTATGTCGTTTTCATTTGTTTTTCTACTGTAATGAGGGTGCATTATAATCTTTGATGCAACGGAAGTTTGAACTGTTGAATCAAATTGATCGATGTTTAAAGTGCCGGCAACTACTTTGATTTGCGAAGCTTTCAAGCCGTAGACGCAATGAGCTGCTGTTAACAAATGGTTTTCGTTGTAAATTACAGCTCCGCATATTAGTCCTTGTTTCTTCAGAAGAAGACCTGCCTTTAATTATGTTTTTTTAATTAAATTAAGGTTTTTAAAGTGTGTGGATTTACTTACTTGATAAGAAAATTGTCTCTGGTCATTGCTTAAATTGCCGCCCACTATTCGGTTAGTTAATAATTGGTTTTGGTTTTTCGAAACAGTAATTTTCACTGTAAATGCAGGAAAGATTTGATGAATATGAAGTAATAATGCTAATTACGTACTTAGAGTTATTAAAAGTAAAAATAAAAGTCTCATTTCGAAACGCGTCACTAATTTGTTGTGGTAATTTTATAAAAATTATCGATTCAGTCATCTCGCCTTAGATACGTGGATGTGTACTAAACAGTGCAAAGATTACTGATAAAAAACATAAGGAACTGATAAGATAAGTGCTGCGTTATATATTTTACATTTAATATGATTTAAAGTCAATTTAAAAGTCCTGAAGAAAATTTCCCCAAGGAAAATTTCCTTTTCTGTTTTATTTATATTTATTGTCTGATTTATTGTCAATTATTAAGCAAAATAATTTTATTTAAATTTTTTTAAACATTTAATAGTACATAAATAATTTACTTAATTTGAATTAATTCAATTTGAATAAAAGAGTTGAACTAAAAGTTAGAACTAACAAAACAAAACTTTCTAATTTTGAAGCAAAATTCTTCTTCGGGTCCAAAGGAGTTCTACTGTTTTCACCTAAATTGATATTTTTGGCATCGTTGGTGGTGCTCTTAAGAAAAATCTCTTCAGTTGTTCTAGGATCCAGAAACAAAGTGGTATCCTCATATGAACTGCTAGAACTTTCGAAACTTTCATCGAAATCAATTGTTGAACTAGTTATCAATGGCTGATGGACTATTTCGAAAATCCAAGAGTGTAAATATGGCACGTCGGCGTAAATTCCAGGATATTTAGGATTAGCACATCCTTCCCCAGTGGAAACTACTCCCACTTGGTGTCCATGACATGTTAAAGGACCTCCTGAATCGCCCTAAAAATTGACATTTTTTTTTTTAATTTTTTGTATTATCAGTTTTTCTCATTACTTGACAAGCATCTCTTTCTCCTTTGTCATCATAGGCACAAATCATGCTCTCTTTAATGGTATTTTCGCCATACAATTCTTCACATTTGGAATTGTTTATCCTGTTTACTTCGGCGGCCAAAAGTGATTCGCTTATATTTGGCGATTGCTAATTAAAATTAAAAAATCAAGATTTAAATTAAAGAAATAATTTTTTTTTTGAGTGTTTTACTTACGTATTCTTCAGCTCCCCAACCGCTGACAATACAAGTAGTTATGTCGCCAGTTTTTGCTAGTTTTACTATTGAAATCAAAGGATTATTGGTTGGAAATGGGTCGGAAACCTAAAATATATATTTTTTTTTTCATTGAAAACCAAATTTAATTTTTTATTTGTTAATTGTATTTAAAAATAATTTATAATTACAAAAATAAAACTGCATACTTTTAAACAATTGAGAATTTTTAGTGATTATTATAAAAGCGATGGTTTTATCAGTAAAATGTTCTATTTTTAAAACCACATTAGGAAACTTGGAAACTTTATTTTAAATCAAGGTATTGAATTTAAACTATTAGTATTTCTTTACTAGAAGTACTTCTTTTTTTTTATATAAAAACAAAAACACATTATGGATTTCGTAATAAATGTTTGAATTATATAATTATAACTTTTTTCTGAAACTACTGAATTACTAAAATAAAATTATTTTATTTGTCAATTAAAAAATAATCTATTGTTAAAATTTCTAATTTACGAGAACTATTACCCATAGATCATTTTTTCTTTTTGAAATCGTAATAATTCCCAACAGACTTACAATTTTTCTTCCGAACTTGACTACTACAGGTTAAAACGGTAATTGATATCAACTTTGATATTTTAAAACAGACACCCCAATTTTCCTTCCGTTTTTGTGATTTTTGTTATTTAGGAAGACACTATTGAAACAAATGTTTTTAATATTAGACCCACTTTTAAAGTTATTGTCCACTTCCGGGTATTTTTGAAAAATTGGTGTCATGTAAAAAATTATATCTTTTACATTTAAAACGTTAATTAAATATTTCTTTTTGTAAATTTATACTGAAATATGTACGTACACATAAAGTTAAAATTTAATTAATAAATTGTACAGGGAGATCAAGAAAAAATTGCAAAAAAATAACATTTCAAAATCAAAATATTTTTTTTAATAAAACCACCCAACATTCAATTAATATCATAATAGCAATTTGAAATATTTTATTTGATAAGTTTTCAATTAATAGGACTTGAGTTATTAAAAAAGACGAAATCTCCATTAGTTAGCATTGCAAAAGGTTGATGTTTAGTTTTCTTTAAATAACTGAAAAAGTGTTAACCTTAGAACTATCAAATATAACTTTTCTGAATAAACATTTCTTGCTGAATAAAGAAATAAAATAAAAATATGTGGTCCCATTTGAAAAATTGAAATTATTTTGATTTTAATTGAAATGCTATGAGATTTTTTTTCTAAAGTCGATATAATTTTTGCAATAAATTCGAAACTTAATATAAGTGCACTCATCTCATCATCAGTAATAATTATGTATTATGGGGCTTTGGGAATAATTACAAAAGCAAAAAGAAAAAATATTCCAAGTGTATTAGTTCTCCCAAATCCCAAAACAGTTAACCGGACAATTAAAATTAAAAAAAACACCCTGTATAATAAGAAACTTACTTGTAAAACAGCAACATCGTATTCCATACTGGTTTTATTGTATTTGGGATGAACAGTAATTTTGGAAATATTCCGGAAAACACTGTTCTCATCCATTGTCAAATTCAACTGTCCTGCCACAACGGAGACCACAATCGAGGGCAGTTTGCCGCCCCATTGATAATACATGCAATGGGCAGCTGTTAAAACATGATTTTCACTAATTATCGAACCACCACAGAAATGTTTATCATTGTAACTCCTTCGTAAAGATACCTTAAAAGTTTAATTAATAAAAAATAGTAAAATTTCAGTTACTTTTTAAATAATAATTTTCTTTTAGTTTGAATTTAAAGCTTTACCTGATATGGAAATTCTCCTTCGAGAGCAGGTCGCCCTCCCACTATCCTATTTTTTGTACAATTAACTAATTCTGCAATAAAATGTAAAATAATTGTTTTTATTTTACATTTTACATTGTGAAAATCTAAAACTCACCTGTTTTTGCAAAGAAAAACAAAAGGAAAAGCACTGGCAAGTAATTCACAGCCATTACCTTTGATTTTTATTATTGTTCAGCGGTTTTTATTAGTCCTGTTCAAAGGCGCGCATGAATCGTTCAAATTAAATATTTGCACTAAGACGTATTGTTTGCTACTGCTTATTGTTAGGCCATTTTTAAATTTATATGTAATTCTACTTTTTAGTCATTAATTAATCGATAAAATCTGTGTGCTCCTATAGATAAAAATCATTTGTTTTCTAATAAAAAAAAAAAGGAAATCTCAAGTGATAAGCAAACTATCGCTTTACAAACGGAAATGAAATTAATTAAAATATGTCGGCATCTTTGGACAGATGGAAAACTGATTAAATTAATAAAAAGCGGAACTTTTATAGTTTAAAATCATTGTCAACGAAATGGTTTTGACCCAAATTTCATCACAAGCAAGTTCAAAAAAGTTTTTCAACTGTAGCGACCTTAAGTTTTCACTCCCAGAACAAAAAAATAAACTTCAATTACCGTATTTAATTATTATTAACAAAACAAATAAACTTCTAATACTTCCAGTACTTAATTAAGCCCTAAATAAACAAATTTTCCCAAAGATAAGACAAAATTTTTTAAATTTGCCGCTTGTTTTAGACACTGCAGTTGGTAGCCATGAAGCTGGTGGTAGTGTTGGCAGCACTGTAAATGCCAATATGGCCGCCCTTCGCTGTAATGGTTGTCCGCTTGTAATCATGTTTGTGATTTAATTAATCAGTTCCATTAAAGAATATTTTAATAAATAAATTAATTGCTAGCGTGTAAAGTATTGAGTGTGTCCACGATGGACGCTGTGAAGGCTTTCAACGCAGAGGTAAGTTTAGTATTTGAGTTTTGCAAGTGCTGTACACAGCAAACACCCAAAAGTCGCCGATTTTTGCATCAACTGCCTTTTGTTGTTTGTAGCTGTCGTCTCTGTACGATGTGAAGCCTCCCATATCGAAGGCGAAGATGACCGCCTTGACGAGAGGCGCCATAAAGGCAATTAAGTTCTACAAGCATGTAGTGCAAAGTGTCGAGAAGTTTATACTGAAGTGCAAGCCTGAATATAAGGTGCCCGGCTTGTACGTGATTGATAGCATCGTGCGGCAATCCCGGCACCAGTTCGGAAGTGATAAGGACGTTTTCGCACCTAGATTTGCCAAAAACATGCAGCAAACATTTGTAAATCTTTTCAAATGTCCTGCTGAAGACAAGGTATGCTTTCTTTGATTTATACAGTACCAAGGAAACTTTAAAAAATGCTTTTTTTGCATTCGTTTCTTTTAGAGCAAAGTGATACGGGTTTTGAATCTGTGGCAGAAAAACCAAGTGTTTGCTCCTGAAGTTATCCAGCCACTGTTTGATTTAGCAGACCCTAATCATCCGATGCACAAGGAACTAAATGCAATGCTCAACAATGGAATGATGGCACAGACTTCAATGGTCAAAGGTATGTCTCTTTTCTCCACAAATTGAATTTAATATATTATATAATATGAAGCAGTATGCCACAATTTGCTAGGATTAATTGCAACGAATTGTCATTAAAGTTGTTGGTCAGAAATGGGGCCGTATTATTTCGCACATGTTTTCATCCTAAATTTCATCTTGTTGCGTGCATCGAAAGGTAGGTTTTGCGGTGCGAAATAATACGCTTCGAAGTTGTTGGCATACTGTTGACGGGCTGTAGGCATTTCTCTAAATAAGTTGTTCGTAAATAGGTTCGCCGGCTCTTCAGAAGACACCGACCAAGACGCCGTCGTCCACCGATCCGGCCACTCTGGCCCAACTAGGAACCATTGCTAATAATCCGGTACTAAATCGGGACCGAAGGCTCCGAAGCTTCGTTTTTTACCTCTCTTTTGCAAAGCAATCAATTCAAAATAATTCATTGTAATACCTGATTTATAATTGTCATTAATATTGTACATTTTAAGCTATTGTAACCACTGATTTTAAAACATTTATTTTTAATTTTTATAATTATAAGTCAGGTATTTGCATGGTATTTGTTAATTTTTATAAAAAAACAAAGACAGTTTCAAGCGCGTTACATAATAAGCGTAATTACGAACAACTTATTTACAGTGTAAATGTCTGTACATTTTTTTTAAATGATTATTCTGTAAAATGTTTATTGATTTACTGTAAACTAACGCTATGTTTCTGTAGTATTTCCAGAGTTCTTTGGACTCGACGACGATAGCACAATTGCAGCAGCTGCATAGAATCCTGCAACGGCAAAACAACGATGGCAAAACTGAAGGAACGCAAATACATTTCGACCGCAAATTACTGGACTTCGATTACGGCAGTGAAGAGGAAGAGGACCACACCAACCCCTCGCCAAAAATCGCTGCTAATAGCCAAGCAATGGACACCGTCGGTAGTCTACTATCAAATCCGGAAGTTTTGCGACAACTGCAGAATTTACAGCAGTCGATGAACAACCAAAACGTGCATCCGGAATTCGATATGGAAAAGTTACGAAAATTACAAGAAATGAAGCAGCAAGAGGAGGAATTCGATAAGCATTTGGCGCAAACGTTACCTAATTTACCTTTTGCTGCCGAATGCGAATTCAAGCCCAACACCAATTCGCCTTTGCTGCCTCCCAACTTTTTCCTAACAGCTGATATGTCGCAGCCGCCTCCTGGTTATAAACCGCCGGGGTATAATAACAATATAAAGGGCGAGCAAATCGAAGAGAGGCCGCCGGAAAATGAGGTGGAGTTTGTGGGCGCCAATGATGACATGGAGGTCATCGATGTTGATCACGGAGATTCGAGGAGTCCTTCAAGGGACAGATATAGCAGACGCAGAAGAAGTAGGTCTAGGGATAGGTCGAGAGATCGGGATCGAGACCGCGATAGGAATCGCAGGTCGCGCAGATCAAGGTCCCGCTCTAAAACTAGGAAATACAGATCTAGGTCCAGAGAAAGGGATAGGGAGCGCGATAAGGAAAAGGAAAAAGAGCGCGAAAAAGAAAGAGAGCGCCGGAAGCGCGGACTGCCTCCAATTAAAAATAATAATTTGTCGGTTTGCAGTACCACTTTATGGGTGGGACATTTATCAAAATTAGTCCATCAGGAGGATCTCTCTGATACTTTTGGTGAATATGGAGAAATTGTAAGCATCGATTTGATTATACCTAGGGGATGCGCCTTTATTGTAATGCATCGACGCCAAGATGCCACTAGGTGTTTAACAAAATTAAAAAACCACAAAATGCAAGGCAAAGCAATCACTGTAAGTACACATTTTTTATTTATCAACAAAAAACATAAACAATTTGACTTAAAATAAATACAAATTAACTTTTTTCTAGTTGGCTTGGGCTCCCGGCAAAGGCGTCAAAGGAAAAGACCTAAAGGACTACTGGGAGGGCGACCTAGGAGTTTCATATATACCTTATTCAAAACTGAAACCCGATATGAATTTGGAACTGCTCGAAGACGGCGGTATGATAGATGAAGACACGGCGCCCGAATGGATGAAGCAACGGTTAGCACAAATGGCCAGTAATAATAAGTCGGAATCCATTGAGGCGAAACCAATGGCTAACCCGCCGTCATTCGTTCAGTTGCCCGACGGATCGTCCACTCTGGACACAAGTCAGCCGCCGCCAGTGCCTAATGCTGGACTTTTGGCGCCGCCGCCGATGGCTTTGCCGTTGGTGGCACCGTTTCAACTGAACAACCGGTTGATTGGTATGCCGCCGAGCATGATGGGAGTGCCGCCTCCGAACTTACAGCAGCAGCTGCTGAGCAACCAATTGCTGGGCATGAATGCGTCCTTCGCTCAGGGTATGATGCCGCCGCCGATACCGAATCAACTGGGCGCAATGGATAAGGGTGCTCCGGATGTTGTGCCGCGTAGTTTACCCGAACAATTGATGCCTTTTTCCATTATACCGCCGCATCCGCCGCCGATTGCAATGGCGCAGCCGGATGAAAATATGGATGTTGAAATGGAAGATGCGGAAAAGTCGATTGATAAACAGGGCGGTAACTACAACGGCGAAAGCAGCAATAGGTCAAACGATGAGGGCAGAAGTCGGGGAAGAGAAAGGAACCGCTGGGGACGCGATAACAGTAATGAAAGTCGCGAGGAGCGTCGCGACAGAGAGAAAGCTTTGAACGATCGATTGCGACAGATGGCTGGCGACAGTTCTTTTACGAAAGAAGAACCTGTTGTTGTGCCTCCACAAACCGACTGTTTACCCTTTCCAACGCCCTTTAATAACGGCGAAAGCGAGCGGTTTCCCAGGAGAAGACTTGATGATTTTCCTCCAGCTACTGATTTCGAAGGGCCTCCGTTGGAGTATGAAGCACCGCTTAGGGAATTCCCTGGACCGGAATTTGAAGGACCCGAATTTGAAGGTCCGTACCCTCCGATTGATTACGAAGGGCCACCATTGGATTACGATATGCCACGCGACTTTGAGCCGCAAATGCGGTATCCGATGCGCGGAGAAAGATTTGACGATCGCCGAAGGGAATTTTATCCTAGAGACGGTGGTTTTGGATTGAGAGGACCTAGATTCAGACCGGGTATGGAAATGTTTGGCCTGCGAGGACCGCCCATGCTACGACCGCCGCATATGTTCCCCCGAGGACCCATGAGAGGCGGTCCAAGAATGGGTGAGTTTAAACAAAAGTTTACTTTATCTTTTATTCATAATGACGAATAATTAATAATGAATTCATATTAACGAATATTGGATTTTGTTTTCTTAGGACCTGGTCCAATGTGGATGGAACGACCAAATTTTCCGCCTAGATTTGAAGGTCCTGAGTTCTACCGGGGACCAGAACCCATGAGACATCGACACGAGCGCCGCCGATCTTTTAGAGGCGGCTCGTACGACGAGCCGGAGGGACAGGCACAAGAAGAACGTCGCAGCAGTAACAGGTGGAGCAATAGTTCGCCTGTTAAAGATAAAGATGAATCGCATCAGCAGCAGCAGCAGCTAGAGGAGCAGCATCAGCATCAGGAACTACATGCAGTAAAACTAGAACCGAATCAGCAGCAGGTAAAAAGCGAAGCGTTTTCTTCTGATTGTGCTGAAGAAAGTGTGGCCAGTGAAGAGCAAAATAGTAGTCAGGGTGTGAAACACGAGAGCAACACGACTCCATTGCATGACGAACCAGCAGATTTGCAACAAAGTCGGGAAGAGACGCAGTTTGCTGAAGCTGCGGAAACATCGTAATGTGAATATTTCAATTCAAAAGTTTAGCGCCTTTTTTTTCGATTTTCCTCAGAGAGAGACATGTAAAAAGTTATTGCTGATGGATTGATACGGTTTCCGTTAGTGTTTTTTTATACATTAATCGATTGTCGGAAACTACTAATTAATAGGAAATAGTTTAGTTTTTCGCGATTTTGATTTTTAATTTTTTGTTTTTATTCCCGTAATAAGTGATGAATCTTTGAAGCGTCCTCTCTGATTGTTTGAGAAACAATTAATTAACGATTAATTGATTAGTAGAGGATAATTTATATGTTGCAAATATGGACATACATTTAACTGGGCTGTGATTAGTTTAATGAACACAGGTGAATCTTAAGGAGCAGGCAAATTCACTGAAACACTATTGAAACAATAGTTTAGCAAATTAGCAAGTAATAACAATAAAGCAGAAGTTGCGACTTTTTCTATAAGTAAAACAGAAGCATTTAATTTTTCAATGACAACTGCCCAAGAAATGATTGATTGTAATTATTTTTTAAGTAAGTTTGAGTATCAACAAAAGGTAGGTCATCTGTGTTCATTCGGAGGACTAGTCACCTTTCTGTAGGAGGAGAGAACTCGTGCCAGCACTCAAACTGAGCGACTGGTACAAGGTACAGTCTTTTCCAAGATATTTGCAGCTGTAAGACACCCTAATAACAGTAGAAGTGCGCGTTTGAAATAAAATTGCGTTTATAGAAAATGACAGGATTTCTAATGTAAACATTAAAAGCAATGTTTTGTAAATTTATAATAAATCACATTGTCTGTAATTGTCGACTAAGGAATGAGCATGTAGTTTTAAGTTGTTGCTTTTAATGTTTACCACTTTTTCCCTTTCTTTTTTCTTTTATAATTTACCGCTCGGCTTGTTTCGAAGAATTAGATTAAATTTACGAAATAGTTGTAACTTTTTCATTTACTTATAAATTTGAAGAGTTCTTGTGAATAAAATTCAACTTTAGTTAATTCTTTTGTCGCTTTTTCATTTGTTTCTCATCATAGAAACTATAAATGAATATAAATAAATATTTATTAATAATAAAAACATACATTTAATTCATTCATTTGAAGATTAAACTGGTTTTACATAAACAAATTTGATTTAATTAAACTTTTAACAAATGCTATTCTATTTTTTCAAATAAAACAAGAAATTCGAAACGTATTACAAAAAACAAAAACCTAAATCTCTTTGGAAATAGCAATAGCAGCTTTACAACCTAATTTTATCAATTCACAATAAGCTTTATAAAAAGGAGCCTGTTCTGCCCCATGATCGATCCCTGTGTCATGATGCTCTTGCTCTTCATCTCTGAATTTCCTAATGGTATCCAGCAGTTCTTTATTAGCTGAAGGATCAGCCATCAGTACCCTCAACTGATCATTATAATGTTCAACAATAACAGTCTCAACAGCTACAGTACAAGCCATTGCTGCTTTATCACCTAAAAAAAAAATAACGTTTTTCTTCAATTTTCCCATTAAAAACAAAACAAAAAACAAATAAGTAACCAATTAATGAAAATTTGTAGGGAAAATCACCTAATAGAGCACTTCCAGCTCCCAAAACAAAGCCAGCAACATTCCAAATGGGTGTCATGACAGTTGGTCGAACTCTGTACTTCCTAATGAGCTCTTCAAACTTCTCCCTATGTTTAATTTCCTGTTCCCACATATGTTTTATTAAAGGACCTTTCTCCGTGTTTCCCAACACGGCCATTTGCCCGGCATAAATTCTATCAGCTCCCAGTTCTCCGGCATGATCCACTCTAATGATCCTATCCAGTTCTGCTTTACTTGTATACGTTCTTTTTAGCAATTGCTTTCTCTGATGTATTCTAAACATCGTTGAATTTAAGAATTCTCTGTTTCTTTTATTATTATTGCTCTTTCAATTGCTTTTTTTCAGCTGCAGCAAAATGTAAACAAAATTTAAAAAGCTTAAAGGGATAACCTCAAAATACCCAAAGCTCAAAACCTAGAAGATATTTAGTGCTTTGTCTATTATGAAACAGATGTCGCAGCTAGTGCGTTAGATTGATTTTTAAAAGTTCAGAAATTGTTTTTGAAACTTTTCATTTCGCTTTTTCACTGTAAACTATACTGTAAATTAAAAATGGAGCTTTTTTAAGGTAATGTTATGTATGTAAGGTTGTAAATAAAGTAACACATTGTTGTATTTGCATTAAAATTCAAATATTATTATTGTTATTGTTATATAGCAGGGTTATTTACAATTTTTATAAAATTAAATTTTATAATACTAATTGTATTGTAAGTATATTTGTTTATATATAATATATATATATATATATATATATATTATATTAAAGTACTATTGTACATACGATATATATATATATTTATTTATGTTCATATAATATATTTATAATAGTAATAAAAGAGTAATAATTTCAATATAATCATCAATGGTTTTAAGTGTATTATTGTTAATTAATAAGTTGTTAATACCTTTTAATTGTTATTTTTGTTAATGTTGCGAATGTATGTGTGGCGTGTGTCTTCGCGGTAGTCCATTAAAAGTACAGACAGAAGAAACGTTTAAAGTTCGGAATCTTTGTTCGAGAAATTGGAAAAAGTTCAAGACGAGCCCGGATTTCGAATTTTTCTCATTTTTCTTTTCATTTCTTTCAAAATGGTGAATAATTTTCATTACTAATTAATTCGCTATAGTGTTTTTCATTAAATATCTATAAATAATACAATATCTGCATCTGTTTAAGTGTTGTCCTTCAATATAGTAATTAGTATTATCATATTAAATATTTTTTTTAGTAATTAGAGTACTAATAATAATTTTTATGTAATCAATAAACAATCTCGAGATATGCATTATATGTTTTTTTTTTCATTTATGTAATAAGTGATAAATATAGTAATAGGTATTATTAATTATACAAGAAAAATGAATATCGTTCGCTGCGAAACTAACAGCAAAACAATTTTCCCATTTGGTTTTTTTTTCATCGTTTTGGTTTTATTTGGTTTCTGTCACTAAAAGTAGTAATTACTAGTTTCTTTGCAATTGTTTCTCTGCAATAAACAGTACATTAGATAAGATAAAAGTTCATTAAGACTAGATTCGACTAATTCATCAAATATATTTTGTGTGTTATGTTCTTTTTACGGTTTTAGCATTTCGTTTATTTATTATTTAATTAACGCATTCTCTAAAAGGTTTTTTTATTTAATTTTTTAATATTTTCTTTAGTCTTTTTTTTGTTAATTTTATTATTATTATTATTAATATGTTAATCAATTATTATTATTATTATTATTATTCAAATTCAAATATAGAGTAAAAACAATAATGTCCTTTTAGCTGCTCACTAGTCATTATCAATTGTTTTTGTTTTTTTAAATTTTCATTAAGTCATATTATACGTTCTAAAATCTAAGTAATTAATTAATCGATTAATATACTTATTTTTTGTGTGAGTGTGTTTGTGTGTGTACTTTAAACCTATTATATTTATGCATATTCATGTAAATTCAATTAGTTCTTGTCAATTAATTCTTAATTAACAATATATTTTTATATATATTTATGTTTTGCAAGTGTGCTTGTTCATTTTAATTTTTATCTTTTGTTTTTGTTTTTCAATTGTTTCAGTTGTTGTTGAACAGTTTTGACCATCGCTATAGTGTAATTGTAATTAATTTATTAGTTAATTAATTTCTTAGTGAAAGCAGCAACGAATATTCGGAATTATTATTTGCGGATCGGTTTTCAGTAAATATCAATAATGATAGGTAAGTGTTCAATACCATATCGTCGTAATCATCATCATCAATCATTTTATGTATCAAAAACGGTGCGATCAAAAATGGACCCCCAATATATATACTAATATATAAATATATATATGTTAGGTATGTACAGCACGAAGAGTTTTTTTAACCACTTTTTTTTTACTTTTGGTTTAATTAATTTCTCATATTTTCTTTTTTAATTTTTATTTAAAAAGTCCTTGGCGTTTCGCATAAATAATAAAATTCGAACGTTGTCATTGTTTCATTTCATTTTGGTATATCTCTTTAAATGCTTTTTTGCTTTATTTTTAATAATTACTATATATTTTTATATTTATATATAATATATATATATATATATATATATAGTTTGTGACAAATTCTGTTTGTTTGCAATTATTTATCCCATATACAATATAATTATTAGAGTATATACTATATAAATATGAGAGATGTTTTTCGAATATATAATTAATATATTTGAATTGCGCACGCGAAACTGAATAATTGCAAAAAACATACCCTGTATCCTAGATCACTTCGCTGCGTTGATTAATAATTACTCTATTAATTACTTGCACAATTTTTGCGACGCGACACAACTTGCTGCGATTTTACATCTGTTTTTTTTGCTTTTTTTTGTTTTAGTTTTTCCTTTTTGTTCGGTCGTATTTTTTGGTAAAACCTTGCATTTGTTTTTCGCTCTCTAACTTTCGATTTTTAACTTTATAATATTAGTATATAGTATTATATAGTATATAATAACGATGATCTTATTGTGTGTCAATTTTTTTCATTTTATAAGTCCTAAGTTTAAAGTTTCTCCCTACAAATTACTACAATATGTCTTCAATAATTCAAAGTCATTTCTTTAATCGCGTCTCTACTGCAAAATTATTCATATCGGTTATTTAATTAATTAATTAAATTAATTAATACAATTTTATATAGTTTTCAGTTTCTTTTTAGAAAAAGACTTTTGGTTTTCTTCTTACTTCACAGTTTAAAATATTTTTAAGTATTCAAAATAAAATATTTTATTTTATTTGTAGAGTCAAAAAGAAATTCCTTTTTAAATTATTATCTTTTTTTAAGTTTAATTAAAAATAATCAATTAAATAATTAATTAATAATTAAAAAAATGTAAAATATTTATTTTTAATTATAAAAACAAAACAGACAATTAAAACAAATGAGCCGAAATTAGAAAACAACCAAAAGTCCCTTTAATAAAATATAGAGAGAAAAAAATGAACAGTTTTCTTTAGTAAGTTTGCCCTTCCTTTTAAATTTATAAATGTAATAATTATCATTATTAATATTAATATATTATCATTAATAAGTTTTAGCAAGTTGCAAATAATGAATACATTACGTACTTATTATTCTTGTTTATTTTTTTTTGTTTGTTTTTAATTAAATGCGTAATTAGTAAGTAGTTAGTAGTAGTAGTAGCTTAATTTGGTCTATGCAAGCATTTATATCTCATTAAAAATGTTCGCGTGTCTGTGTCTCCTTAATCTTAACGTGTTTTCTCATTTGTGTCGGTGTCGGTGATGGCCAATATATATATATTTATGTATACATAATGAAAAGGATAATTTATGTAATTTGACTAGAAAAGTGGCCCAGCCGTTATATATATATAATAATAATTCCGCAAGCGCGCATCCTTTCGAACGAAACGGATCGTCTTTAATTTGCTTCTTCTCCCTCACATCGTATCGTTATAATCATCATGTTATTATCATTATCAAAAGCTAATCAAATTCTAATGTCTGATATATATATATAATAATAATGTATATAATAATATAATGTATGTATATTATATATATTTATATTAGTAATAATAATAATGTTTAAGTTAATTATTCACTAAGCACTTACCGAAATACCAAACTTTGAAAAGTAAAAGACAAAATTAAACAAATTGAAAGAAAAAAAAAATTAAAATTAATTAATAAAACAGAAGAAAGAAGGGAAAAAAAGAATATTTTTTTGTTTGTTTATACATTATATTATTATTATTGGACTCGTCCCATCTGCGCATTATATATCACCGTAATTAAAACATAATTAATTAACTAAAGCGATAATTTCCTAATTGTTAATAAGTTCATAATATTTTTAATTAATAGATATTACTTCATAATAATAATATTTTTATATATTATATATAGATAGTTTTGTGTTTCAAATTATATATATATATAATTACATTATTATTATTATTATTGTATAATCCATACAATTTCATAATTTAATATAATATATTTAAATATATTTTTTGTAAATATTTATATTTTCATATAATATAATAATATATTAGTAATAAGAATAAATTATAATTAGTAATTCGCTTTGGCTAAAAATTTTCCTTAATTTTTTAATCTATTATAGTAATTAAGTAGCCTTAATTGTCTAATGTTAATTATTCTTATCATTATTAGTAATAATATTATCAGATTATCTATCTATGTATAGTTCATATCATTTTTTTTTAATATATATTTATATGTATATGTGTGTTTAATCATTATTATTATAATTATTATTAATAATAATAATAATTTTGTTTGTTAAATAGTTTATGTATATAATATATATAATTTTTTTTTGTTTTAAATATGCGCTTATAATTAATAACCTGTTTTCGCGATTTTTTTAATGTTTTTTTTCTTGTGTCGTTAATTAGTGAGTCAGTGTTTTTGTGTGTGTGTTTGTGTTGTGTGTTGTGTTTATCTTACAATCTAATATTACACAAAATAGTACAAACAAATTAAACAATTAGACAATAATTAAATGTTAAATACATTATCAATAAATAGAAGGACTAAAAAGGTAAAAAATAATAACAATGTAAATGACTAGAGGTCACTAGACGTGGTTATTGGAAAATTCTTTGGCAACTACTTTTTCTTTCTCGCTTAATTAAGTCATTAAAGTCAATTACGCATTATAGATTAGATTTACCTAGCTTTTCTTTTTCAATTTTTTTTTAAATTAATTAATTAATCTACAGCTGTATATGTATAATATATCATCGCTCACAGTAAAATTAAGTACGAAATTATACAGCGCATTTCTTTTTTCTTTTTGTTTCTTCTTCAAAGTAAAGTTTTTAGTTCTTTTGAATGTCGCTGTTTTTTTTTTTTAATATTATTTTTGTTTCTTCAATCATCTTGTGTTTCTTATTTTTCTTTGCGTGTCGTATCGAAACTTCAAAAACGATGTATATTGTTTACACATTTCTATTTTTATCTGTATACTTAATTTTAATTAATTAATCATAATTTATATATAATTTTTTTGCACACGAAAACGAGAAGACGAAACGGCCTGTACAATCAAAAAACACTGATTTGTTTTTTATTAATCACAGCCCATTTGGAATTTCTCGAAATTTTTTCAAAATTTTTTTCTCTTTCTCTTTTTTTCTTTAAGATATTCATTATTTTTGTTTTTGTTTTTAATTTGTTGTTAATAAATTGATCTTCTTTGTGAGCGACGTCTCATCATGCGCTCTTATAATATTAAATTACTTACAATTTTAGCAATACTTGTTTTTCATTAATTGTTAATTAATATAATGTTTACAGCATTTTTTTCAAATTAATAATTATATAAATTAGTTGGTATTAGATATCATTATGTGAATGATAATTAATTAATTAATAATCATCTTACTTTTCTTTATTAAATGTAAATTTTTGTTTTTGTTATTATTTTTGTAGTTAATCCGTAGTAATAATGAGATTACAGTATTGTATTAGTAGTAATAGTAAGTACTTTTAATTAATTAATTAATTAATAATATAATAATTAATGTATATTATTAATGAATGTGTTACGTGTCTTGAATAATTAAGAGAATAAAACGAGATCATTTGATCTTTGAATCGATCAGCTCAGCAATAGTGGCAAATCGTTCGAAATCTCTACTAAAAATATTTTCATTACTTTTCATCTTCATCCTCAGCTTCTTCTTAGCATTGGTTTTTCAAATACGTTTACTTTTATAATAATATTATCTACTAATTAATAATAGTTCATATTTATAGTTCTTCATATATCATTTCTATGTATATATAATATAAGTAATAATATATAATAATAATTAGCAATTTAGAGTGTTAGTAATTAATAATTAGTATATAATAATAATTTCTTTTGTCTATATCATTTAATGTTTTTTGTTTGTTTGTTTAAGTTAAAGTAGTAGTTAGTAGTAGTAATAGTATACTATTGGCTGGGTCTGGCTCTCAATTGGAATCCTCCTTTCTTAGCGAAAAGAAAAAAGCAGGATGCGAGTGAGTTGTACACCTGTATTTAGTTGTTATGTGCATTTTTCGATACGACGACGACTGACGTCAATCGATCATTGCCGTTATTATCTGAGTCGAGGGTTAGTAAGGTCGGTTCGCGTCTTTCGGTCTTTTCAATTGAACCTTCAATCTCTTCATTCCGATTTGGAAGCCGTTCATAGCTTGGATGGCTGCTTGAGCACTGGCTGGATTATCGAACGATACGAATCCTGTGGATTTACAATCAAAGACCACATCTTTTTTATTATTTTTCTTCTATTTTCTTCAGATTTTTTTTTCTAAATTTTTAATTTTTTTAATGAATATTTACAGCACATGAAAACTACAAAATTAAGTCAAATAACAAGACAGGACATGCAAAAATAGAACAATTATAAATAAATAAAAGAAAATATTAAGTACGACAACTTTTAATGGATTTTAAACAATTTTACCAAAGAAATTAATGCTTTGTGATTAAAAATTAATAAATTTTATGTGAGTTTTATGCAAATGGCAAAAATGATTGTTTTAACATTAATCAATAATAAATATTTATCTGAAATATGAATCAATTAATTTCATTCAAATTATTGGCAAATAATTAATAACTAATAAAATTTAATTTTTGCAAAAATTAGGAAAGCATACAAAAAACAGGTTATATAAAAAAATTTGCCAATATTTTTTCTTTAAATACTTTTTTGCAATAAAAATTATTAAACTTTGAGTAATTTTCTTATTACAGATAAAAGTTAAATTAATTTAAATAAATAGCTGAATAAAACATCAATTTTAATCACTTAAAAAAAAATAATTTCAATTAAATTAATTTAAATTGTACTGTCAAAATTTTGAAAAAATGTAAATAAAAGTATTCAATTTAATTACTTTTAAGATAATAAAGAAAAGAAAAAAAGTTATTAAAATATCATTAAAAATAATCAGAAAAATTCAATTAATAAAATGATTACAATTAAAATAAATTGCAGCAATTACTAAGGGTTAAACAACAATTTCAAATATCGAAAAATAAATAAACCATTACGTAAAACTTAAAAACGAATACAATAAATAATTGAAATTAATTAAATTTATTGAATATTAATTTCAATTTTTTCTGTAGAAAAAAGAATTTCAAAATTTTGATAAAAAGGGATTAATAAAAAAATAAAAATTATATAATAATAAAAAAATCAATAGCATTATTAATTATCATTAGTTTAAAGTAATTTAAATATTAAGTAAAATCTTTTAAACATTATTTGGATTTCAAATAAATTATTTGCTAAGCAGCCAATTTAAAAATCGTAAAAAAATCTCTAAAAACAATTACAAAATCAAAGAAATGCAAAGCAAAAAAAAATCTTTATAAAGAAAAAAACAAATACTCAAATAAAAGAAAGACTAAAGGAAGGAAAAAATGGACTTACCAAAGCACTTGCTCTGATTAGTGGCACGGTCAATAAACACCTTAGAGCTGATCACGTTTCCGAATGGAAGGAACATTTGCATCAGTTCAGCATCCCCAAACTCTTGAGGTAAATGGTATATGAATAAATTGCATCCTTCCGGGCCGGATATGGAACAGCCTGCGCATCAAAAATGAACACCATAAACAAATTTATAATATATTCAACTCTTCAAAACTCTCATTTAATTTTTAATATTATTATTTTTTTAATTTAATTTTTTTTTGTATAAATATTATCTCTGTTATTTTATAAAAATTATTTATAATTTATTTTTTATGTAACAGTTAAGCCACCAATACAGGGCGACAACAAAAATTGATAACTCTTTCAATTTCTTTATTTAACAAATACCAACTAATTTTAATTTAAAAAATTATACATTTATGTATAACAAACTTAATATCGGATTGATTGCGGTAAATTTCAATTTTATATCATTAACGCGAAAGAACATAAAATTTAGTCTTTAAACAGAATGGTTTTGCTGTAATTATTTTTTCTTTTTCCCGATTTTTCAATATTTTGGTCTAATAACATATTTTGTTTAAATTTTTTTATAAACTATCGCAAAAGTAATTACAATAAAAATTTTAACTTTTTGAAAATAGAAATTGCCCAATAAACATGTTTTTTAACTAAAAATTACCAAAGAAACCCGAAAAAGAAAAAAAAAATCTATTAAAAACCACAGGAAAAATTTCCGCTAAAACCGTAAGTAGCTAAAAATTATTATTCACATCAATAATTTTGAAAGCATTTTTGGTAAATTTCAATTTTATATCGACAAAAGAACAAAATTTTTGGTTCTCAAATAGTATAACTATAACTATTTTTACTTTTTTTTCGATTTTTCAGGAAATGTTTTGGTAAAAAAACATGTTTTGCTTGAATTTTTATTCTTTAAAGTTTAAACCATCACAAAATGAATAACAATTTAGAATTTATTATAATACAAATAAAAATTACCGAAAAACATGTTTTTTAACAAAAAAAAAAAAAAAAAAAACCAAAGAAATTCGAAGAAGAAAAAATATGTGTAGTCCATTGAAAACTACAAGAAAAATTTCCGCTTAAAAAACGGAAGTGGTTCCAAAATAAAACTTGCATCATTCAAATAAAAAAAAAGTTTGATGCAAATATGTATTTTTCAAATAAAAATTGGTAATTAAATAAAGCAATGAAAGGTATTAACCACTTTTTCTTGTCACCCTGTAAATTGTTTTCATTAAACGCGCGCAGAACAAGAAAACCATCGATCGAAACGCATATACATTTAACACAATTAAACATTAAATGTTAAAAAACAATAAAATTTAATTATATGAATTTTAATTTTAAATAAGAAAATAAATAAGAAAAACAAAAAACTTTAAAATATATAAAAGGGCAAACAGGACAAAAGATCAACAACAGGACACCGAAGAAACACCCCAATTAAAAGTGGAAAAATTAGAAAAACCGAAAAATTGCAATTATAAATCACTTAATAAAAATAAACACAAAAAAAAAAAAAACAGAATAAAATAGCCAATGAATGCTCATATCGATCAGTCACAGTGCATCGACAACTAACATCGAAATAATGAACAGACATAATATAATATAATATATGCACGTTCGATTCTTCTTTCTGTCCGATTGCTTGAACTGCTTCCAACTTTATCCATCTCTTCATATTTAAAAAAAGAAATCAGAAAAAAAAATCTGGTGTGGTAAAACCAGCAATAGCAAAAGAAGAATTATAAAAAAGTAATGCAGCAGATAAAGTTGCAAGCTTTTGGCTTTTGAGTATATTTTCTTGTTGTTGTTGTTGTTGGGTACAGAGTACACGCACACAGAGACAGAGAGAGAGAGATATATATATATAGAGTGAGTGAGTTTTTTCCGTTGTTCGGGGGTGGATGAAAGAGATATTGTGGCCTTACCTTCCCTTTGCGCGGGAGCGACTGCCGACATGGGTTGGGGAATTGCCTGTGGGAACTGTCCGTAAACCGCGGGGTAAGCTGCTGACAAATATATAAACAAATCACACCCATACTTCCCATCGATGCAATTCGCAGCAATGCATGCTCACATATATAAATATATATAACATACAAATTAATTAATTAATCATATTACCATCAAATTAATACATTTTACATAATATATAGAAATATTAACATTTAGTCGTTCATATACTACCTCTGTCCCAAATTATGACAAATAAATGCATATTTTTCCTATATATAATAACAATGTCTTTATTTGTAAAAGAAATTTACAAATAGGCCATCGATCTCCATTAAATTTTATTAAAAATTCAATTTTATCAAAATTTAAACAGATTTTTTTTTTCTAAATAGTATAGTTTTTGTATCACTATTTTTAAAGTTTATAATTAACTTTTGATATTTAATCATCAATCCCACATTTTTGATTTTTGTTTTGCATCCCTAGGTTTAAAAGCGTAATTTTGACCAATTTTAATTTTTTTGTTCCAAAAATTTTTGTTTTAACAATTTTGATGGCTGTGAAATAGTAATTATTGATGATGTTTAGTTTTGTTAAAAAGTTGAAAATAAGTTTAATATTTTGTGAGTTATTAACAAAAGACTTTAGACAAAATGTTTTTTTGGTTAAAAAAATCAATTTTTTCAAATGGCAACCATATTTGAGGACAACCTCCACTTTTTTACTCCTAGTTTAATGACGAATCTATTGATACCATTAATATTATAATGAAATAATTCATTGTGGGTAAAAATCTCAAATTAAAAAAAAATCATTATGGCAAATTAAAAATCAAAAGTTGTGTCAATTTTCGGAGAAACCGGAACTTAGGTAAAAATGACAACTATCCCGTTTTATTTGTTAATAAAATAATAATACAAGAAATGTGTTCCATAATTTAGGACAGAGGAAGTATATAAATAGAATTTAATATAGATGTTGCAGAACTACCTCTAGCTGTTGCTGCTTTGCAATCAGTCCAAAGGTGGTGGAAGTACCGGTACTAAAGGTACTAAATTTGTATGGAAACAGTATACGATATGAAGAACGAAAGAGAAAGACTAGGAGGGTAGGGTTTATAGCAACCAAGAGAATCCGAGAGAGAGAGATGTATATATCATAGAGAAATAGATGGGAGAGAAAGGAGAAATGGTAAGCGAACACGAAGCTCGCCTTCAAAACTACTGCTTTTATGTTCACTAATTGCCAATTAACTTTTGATCGCAGTAATTATTATTATTATTACCGTTAATGTTGTGTTATATTTGTACGGTACACAGAGGAAAGTGCAATTGCAAATAACTTTTTTGTTGTTTGCCATGTAACAAGTTGTGCGCCAAGTTTCTGATGGATACATTTTTCCGTGGAAACTTTTCAGCGTTTCAACAGAGTAATCGTCGGCTTTGTACGAATTTTCTTAGTGATTTACTTGCGAAATTTGTTTATTTACGCGGTTATTCACTGAGAATACAATTTGTTAAAGCTTTTGATTTTATTTTACAAAAAAGTAAATCAAAAATAGCTTAACATTTTATTTTACAAAAAATAAATAAAACAAAGTTTTTTTCGGTAAAAAATAAAAAAAAATAATTATAAAAATCAGAATCAATTAAATCAAAAACATGAATTTTAATTTGTTTTTTCATTGTCTGAACGATATTTTTACTTATTTTAAGTTATATTTTTTTTATCCTTGGTGCAAAAGTAGTTTCCCCGGCGCCTAACTTTTCCAAATCAATTTTTCTTTTAACAAATTGCAAAGAACTAATTTTAATTTTTAATAATTTAAAAAATATTAATTTTTATTAATGAATAAATAAATTGAAAAATATTAAGTATTATTTAATTGTTTGTTGGAAATGTTTGTTTTTTCTACCTCTACAAATTTGATAACTATATTTATTTTGAAAGAAAAGTTTAAAGAGACAGTTTAAGATATGAAGGCGCCGGGAACAAATGGAAAATTCCCAACGAATGCAAATTTGACTTGGACAATAGCTTTAACTTTATGCAATTTTCACAAAAAAATGTTTATAACCATTAATTAAATTTTACGGAAAAAAATCTTCAAATAATAATAAAATAGGATAAATTGCATATTTTTAAGTTGATTGTTTTAAATAAGTTTTTGACGGATGCACTTTCCTGTGTAAAATACTAAAATATAAAACTTTTCGAAAGCAGATTAACCGTCTGCTTCATAAGAAATTTCTTGACGACTTGCTTGAAAAATTTGTTTATTCACGTGAATAAAATTAGTTCAAGATTTAAATTTAATTAAAATAAAAAGTTTTCGCAATTAAAAAACGAAAAACAAAAAAAGAATCCACAAAAGGTTCTAATCCAATTTAGTCGAAAAGGGAACCTTTAAAGGCTTTTACAAAAGAGTAAAGACGCTTCGAGCAAATAAATTTCACCGGAAAAAAAGAGAAAAAAAAACAGCAACAGAAACGGAAACAGAAAAAAAGATAAATGATCCATTAGGTTCGAAACGGGAAAAGCATAAACGCACTTTGACATCGCGTTCCGTGTGTCGTGAAAAAGAGGCGGAAAAAAAAAGTTAATAAAACCGAATTCGGCGGGCAATAATAATAAATTTAAATATGCAAGAACAAGCAAATAAAGAGCGCGGAAATAAAATAAAAAGTAACGGATGCGAAAAATAGAGACGTAGAGACGAAAAAAAAAGAAGAAACCGAACATATATGAATAAGGAATATACTTCAATGTAAAATGAAAGCGAAGGAAAAGAAGAAAAAGCCAGTATGGAGGTGATAATGTTGGCAAAAACATTTGCAATAAACGAACGTTACGTTCGGAAGTATCCCACAAAACATGATGAACGCATTTTGTATGGCTCGGGGACATATCACCCGCGCACACGACAGGACATTTAATTTACATTAAACGAAACACATGTTTTACACATATGCAGGCAGACACACACACACACACACAAACACACAGAGCCATACACATATATAGACGGCAGATATACATAGATGCAAACAAATTAACAGCAATATGTTGTTGAAATTCAAAATAGTAACTGTAATTGTAATTGTAATAGTAAATTAGTATCGGTAGAGCTAGAGAAATAGGTAATGCTACACGGACAACAAACAATATAGGTACGAGTACATTTAAACATCGATCTATTGCATTATTGCACATCTGCAGGAATTGAACTGCAGTTCGAATTATATAGTTACTATGGGTATCTATCTACATATACAGAGTGGAGTAGAGTAGACGCGATTTGCAAAATGGCGACTCACCGACTCCGGGGTACGGCTGCATTCCGGGGTAGGCTGCGTGCTGGAGGGCTGCTTCCCCGTTCGGCAACCCCTGGGCTGGAATGGACAGATGAAGGGCATCTATATTTCAGTGAGTTCGATTCTTGCTAAGTTCATTGAGGCGTTTTATTTGTCGACAGGTTCCTCAATTTCACACATCCTTTTTCTTTATTTTCTTACTTACTTTCCCTTTAATTCCAATTTTTACTTTTTTTAAATTTTAAATATAATTCCTATTTTTAAGTTTTTTTTTTTTTAATTAAAGACAATTATCGCCATATTAGGTTTTTATACTAAAAGGTAAAGTAATAGTTTTTTATTAGCCTTTTTTTATAAAAAATGTATTTTCAGTTGTTTCAATTTTAAAATCGGTTATTTTAAATTAAATTTAACAAATTTAAATATTTTTAATAATTAATTACACATTTGAGATAATTTAGTCAATTATTTGTTGCTATGAAAGCAACTTTTATAAAATTCTTTGAGTAAAAACTAAAAAAGACGGCTTACAGTGCGAATAGACCAGGCAAAACTTGAAATAAAAGCAACTCAATTTTTTTAATAATTAATATTCTCATATAATTTGATTTAAATTATTAAAAAAAAAATTTTCAATGGTTCAATTAGTTACTAAAGGTAGCCGATGTGAAGGCGCCAGGAACTGAAAGTCAATTAACTAATCCGACGCAATACATTTAATATTCTCTTTAAATTGTTTCGTAAAATTAATAATAAAAACTGAAACAAAATGAGAAAGCATTTTCGAAATTTAAATTTAAAAAAATTTGAAAAACCTGTCGACATTTCGATCGTTGCAGAAAGTACTTACGAGCTGGATACGTCTGCGGAATGCCGTTGGTGTAGACGGCTTCGGTGCCTCCGGGCTGACCGTTAGGGGTCTGGGCGGCCATGTTGAATGTGGGCATCGTCGGAGAAGGCAAACTGGGGATGGCTCCATTTACCGGTTGACCTGTGCCGGCACCTAAATGCACGCAAACAACAAACAAATTAATCCGTCACGCTAATACTCGAATCGATTATCCGCGCGCAAAAGGAATATTTAGTCTCTCTCTCTCTCTTTCTCCCTGCAACACCCTCTTCCTATCTCCGGCTCCGTTCCGCATATACATTTTATACCGAAATGTGTGTAACACTCTGTGAAACTCGTGCAGAGTACGGGAGACTGGAGGAAAAACAGGATTTATCCCTCGGTAATACCACCACGGTCATTTCACAATCGATTCTGGTGGAAAACAATAAAATTTAATGTAGGTTTTTGCAATTTTCTGCAGCGGAAAACTAAGATTTATCCGTAATCTCTGATGAATTACTGTTAAAATGTTTAATTGTGTAGAAAGTTTCCATTGGAAACAAAAATGTTTAAAAAGAAACTAATCAAAAGATATTGTTAAAGCAATAGCAGTAAATGTAAAGCAATAGTGCAATGTAGTAATTAGCAAAATCGCGCAAAATCGATGATGAATATAAATCCTAGCCATTTCCTTTTGCCCCTGATAGGATTTCAATTTAATTTAATGAACAAATGTAGAGTGGGTGCGCTTTGATGACAAACTTGGCGCAATGTTAGAGAGAGGGATTAAATGTCATGGATACGAGTTACGGGAGCACGAAGAGAGAAAGAGAGCTATGTGCTTTACGTCTCTATCTACATGTCTCTTTATGTATGTAGAATGTATATTGATGTGTGTGTGTGTGTGTGTGTGTGTGCAGGCAGAACAGAGAAGAGCCAGAATTTCCGCGAGAACAATATTTACGAATGATGTGTATTTAATTAGCGAAATAACCTGAAGTCGGCGGAACAACCGAGTTGGCCATGCCGTTCAGGGTGGCATGAGGGATTTGCGTAGCCAATGCGGCCATCGGATTAATGTAGGTGCCTTGGGCAGTCGCCGCTGCCATTATAGCTGCCTGTTGCTGGAACAAAACGGAAAACACCATTAGAGAATACAAAAAAAAAGAATGCGAATGAAAATGAAAAAAAGAGCAAACATCATCTACCGCGGCGAACTACTATATTCTCAAAACGTAATTTACATTTTCTACATTCATCCCCGAACGTGCGCTTTCTGCACTTTCCCACTGCTTTCGTTGGGCCGTCGTTTTAGTTGTTTTTGTTGCAAAATAAAAAGGATTACCTGTGCGTAAGCTCCGTAAGCTCCGAATTGGTTGAACACGAAGGGGTTGAGAAGACTCATGTTTCCGGCCATCTGCTGCATGCGTCTAAGTTGGCGTTCCTTTTCGGTATCTGCAAACTTTACCACCAGGCTCGAAGAAGCACCCTGTAACCAATAATTTACAACAATTAAGCTCGCTCTTAATTCGTCCCTCGGACGTTATTAATGGATGTACATGCAAACTTGGAAATTTATTGCCTTATTACTATTCTTAATCACAAGAAGTTATCGATTCAGTTCTTTTTTATAATTGTATTTTGATGACTAATATAAATTTTTACTTTATATAATTTTTACTTTTGTCACATGAAAAGTTATAACGAATTTTGAATATACTGAGGCCATCAAGCAATAATATGACAAGGAAATAAAAGTAGCACATCGGGTATCCTTGTGATACCATACTATGGTTTCTATTAAAATAAGTTTTTTTCCTAAACAATCAGGCAAGGTATAGAAAATTTGATAAATTATTTAGATGGCATTTTAAATGATCTATTAGGAACAATTTTTTATTTGTTTCTATCTTAAATAGTTTTCTTGGATTTAATTAATAAAATATTTTAAACGTCAAATAATTTTCTTAGAAAAAATTTTTTTTTTCTGGATAATTCGGGAACCAGGACAAATATCTGATTTTTTAAACGGGTATAAGTTGGGCGTAAAATTCCAAACATTTTGATCCATTTAACAGAATCTCTATCTTTAAATTTCTAGAAGTTACCGATATACGGATTTAGAAAATGGCCCTATTGCTATAAAAAAAAAATGGACGTGACTCGAACAAAATTAAATAAATATTTTTCTACATAAAAAATTAAAAATTAATTGTTCGATCGTTTATTAGAAATTATAATAAAAAAAAAATTATATTTGCCATGTAATAGATAAATAAAATGTTGCAATATAGATTGAATGGGGTGTATTTTAGAGCTTTCATTTATTTTGATGCAAGTCAGAGCGCAACAAGTTCCCTATACTGTACACGATACAGATTAAGGGTTGCTGGCGTTTGGTTGATTGATTGATTATGGTGAAGTTGCAATATTTCCTATCGCTTCGTTTCCGTTGTTTTCTTTTTTTTATGCTTTGCTTTGCTTTTGTTATAGAAAAGCTTTAATTTAATTAATTCTATCTTGGTCATTTTTCTTTGTTTTCCGACACGTACCATTTTTTACGCTTTATGTGCGCACAGAAGAATTGATGGATTAGTTATAACCCGTTATTGTTTTTTTTTTATACAGGGTGAGCAACGAAAATTTATATTTTATTTTTTAATAGTTTATTGGTTAATTGATACATAGTTTTAAAAGCCTTTAATTTTTAAATTAAGCAACTTTTTACTGTTTCTTCTTAACTAAAGTGAAAAAGATTAAGTAAACGTAAAAAATTAGTGTAAAAAAAGAAATCAATTCTTTAGAAATCAGAGCGAAATTCCAGGAGATGTTGGTAAACGATCCCCGGAGAGCGTATGGGAACGTTCCTCATGCATGTTTAATGCCTCGCTCTAGTACCCACGGGGTCATCCCGAATCGTTGAACATTAATGGGCCTTATTCAATTTGCGTGCACGGGAATTAAGTTCGGAGGGCAAAACACTTGAGACTTCGGGCCCCGTTAATCGCGCAAATCCACACGAAAGAAAAGTTTTCTTTTGCAATTTAATTTGAAAATTTCCGCATACCGAAAGTCTTCATTTTCATTGCTATTCATTACACATGATATCTATGAAAATAGTAAAAAAATCAAATTTCAGAATTATAAATAATCGTTTTTTTTTTTTAATATAGAATAAAAAAAGAAATGGGAAAACAAGGTAAAAAATAATGATTTTAATGCTCTTAGCGGTTGCTGCAATTCCAGTAACGGATTTAGCAGCGCGCAATATTTAGCAAAAAATTCTCGGTAGCATAATATTTGTAACGGCAGCGGTATCCGGTAACGGAAAGCTCATAAATGACAATTTCCACAGGGCGCAAGTTGTTAGGCGAGCACAAATCGTGCCCATAATAGAAGCTTTGAGGCAAAAATGTTCAAATATAAGAAACGCAACGAAGCAAAGAGCAAAAGGTATACAGTTGGCAGAGAGAAGAGCGGCATTGGAGGCACACATAGAGTAAGTATACTGTATGTACAAAGAGCAGCTAGTAGTACTACTCGAAAATGTCTCTGCATGTTTATATTTACGCTGAAAAGTAATACCGTTGAGGTTCGTGCATAACGTTAAAAAGCTTTTAGTTGCTTTGCAGCGCTCCGTCCGAGACCTTTTAATAAAGTATAAAATGTGCATACACAGAGATATAAAGCGTTTCAAGTATGTTAAGTGTTCCAGACCGCGAACTCGCAAGTACTTCGGCATCGACAAGAGA
>JASKGO010000012.1:0-12006 GCA_030556065.1 Holobus sp. GC000080
GGTGATGGGGATGCCTACCCAAACACCACTACCCATATCTTGCCGGCCGTGGGATTCGAACCCATGTTGCTCGGTCCGAAGTCCGGAGCTCGAACCACTGAGCCACGGTCCCGGCAGTCTTTACTAATTAATGAGAAACTTAAATAAAAGCATGTATCTCTCAAACCATATAAAAAACCCCTATGTGTCCTTTAAATAGCATATTTTAACTATATATAGTATGGCACCTGGTTGGCCGAGTGGGGTAGGTGAAAGCCTACCACCCCGTGGACCCGGGTTCGATTCCCAGGTCATGCCCTTTTTATTGAGAAGGTAGCATATGCCGTGTCTTATGTTACTGCTGACCAGTCGCCACAGTTCGCCCCTTGATTTATCACCGCGTAAGTCGGACGGGTGCGCGTTGTCTCAGCAGTGACCGCTAAGTCATAGCAGGGCATTCGATGTCTTGAGAATTGATGCTGAGGAGTAGTCGGGATAGGGCGCGCAGTGACGCCTTGGTCTTCGTTGCATTCAGCATTCACACTTGAAACATGGGATGGATGTCTATGCTATCATTTTTTTACCTTCAGGTCATTAATTAGGCAACATTAACCCTTTTATTCCAATAAAATTTACTATGGGACAGTTGATACTGTAGATAGGAAAATACGTGTAAAAAAAGTACAGGTAAAATCCCTATGTATAGTCTCATTAGGCACACACGGTATATTATTTAGCACAGGTGTTTTTAATTAAAATTCTCATTGTTTTATGTAGTTAAAGTGTCTGGTGTATAGAAGAAGAGCCTTCGATTTGCTTATTTGTAAAACGTCAACCTCTTTAATCAATTTGGTGGACTTGAAGGATTCAATAAATCTGCGCTGGGAATGTTATAGAACACTGCTTCTATAGTTAATTTCACCCTTCATTAAACATTTACCTTATATATAATTGATTAAAGCGATTTTTTTCTCCCTTAAAGCGTCGATTGCAAATATGGAAAATTAATAGCATAATATTTCCAATTCGATTAATATTAATTTCAGTCATTAATTTTTATTATAATTTCTACAAAAATTAACTGAAAATTAATGAAAATTAAAAATAATAATGAAAAAAATGCAACAACAGTGATATTTTGTAACAAATGAAGGAAGGTAAAAAATGTTTCAGGAAAGCTGAATATTAACAGAAACAGATTTTTTTAAGGGTTAATAAACCATTTTGGAATTGGGAAAAACGTTTTTCGGCAATGCGTAACTTTTTATGAGCAATTGGCGAATATGCGTTCCGAAAAGATGTTTCAGCTTTCAGCGAATGGCTTCACATTATGCTTGCGTGTATCAAGCATTACAGTAAATGGAAAACGAGGTAAAGGCGCGTATCACCCGAAGGGATCCCGAAAATCCCGACACAATTTTACACCCCGTCTATCTACCTTATCCCATCTTTGACATCCCATAAAAGTCACGCTTCACTTCGCCTTCATGTTTCCATACGTGAGCCTTTCAATTGTTACACTTGTTTCCTTCCAATATACAAACATTTTTCATTTTTATTTTTAATTTTCCATTATAAAAAATCCACCGAAATGTATCTTTAAAGTGAAAAAAGAGAAAAATGTATTTGAAGATAAGAGAAAAGAAGAGAATCTAAATTAAAGTATCACTGCAAGTTTGTTACTCATATAAAACTTTTCTAATTAATAAAGTAAGTAATATTTTTTCGCACATTTAATTTTCGTTTATTACTATTTTAATTGCGAAGTAATGAGCTTTTAACGACTTGCAACTGCCAAGTTAATTGAGGCAATTATGCAAATATAATAAATCACTTTGTGCTTTAACTATATAGCCTTTTGGACTGATTTTTTGTTGATCAAATTAATTAACTAATAAAAAAAAAACTACCAAAAATAAATTATAAAAAAAAAATTAAATTAAAAAAAAACTATCAATTTAAAGCACATTACATTTTTTGTAAATTTGTTAATAAATAATTAAAAAATATGAATTACTTAGCAAAATAAAATATCTGGCCAAAAATCTTTTTAAAAATTAATTTTCAAATAAAAGAATTAAAAAAAATATTTAATTTATAAAGAAAAACTGTCAATTTGAAACAAAATACATTTTTTGCAAATATTTGTTAATAAATATTATTATATCAGGTCGATAGCCTAATAATAGTAATAATAAATAAATAAATAAATAAAAAAGAATTACATATAGCAAAGTAGGATTTAAACTTGTCAACAAATGTTTCTAAATATTTCCCAATAAAAACAAAAACAACCTTTAATTAGTTATTTAATTTGGGGGTTACATGTCTCCGGAGACGCAGCTTCTTGTTTAGTTCTATAGACAACAAATTAAGTTACGTGATTGGAAACACAATTCTTAAACCGGGCGCTGCTTTTAACGAAAAATCGATTTATCCTAAGCCCAAGCCCGAGGAAAACAAGAATGACATACAAAAAGCGCAGCTTCAATTAAAGCCTTTCTTTCCTTTACCTTTACCCTTTACCCTAACTAAATCTAAACCGCAAACACAATTATTTCCTTCAACATTTAACAGCAATAACCAACAATAAAATTACAAAAAATAATAATTACTTTTATTATTAAAAAAGGTGCAAACAAAGGAAATAATAATCGACTCGACATAAAAATTATTATTATTACTTATTAAAAGTTTAAAGATTGTACGTTCAATGCGTCCAATGATGGACGGCATTTTAATTATAATGATTTGTTTTGGTTTCCGTTGTTTAAGTTGCGGATAATATACAATAGATCAAAATTGAGAAACACCCTGCATGCACATTGGATGCATCCAGGGGGTGGCGCGCACGTGATTTGCAATCTTAATGCACTTCAGTCACGAAACCTGGACATATAGTGCGCTCACCGTTTTTCACCATCCAGTTTCTAGTATACATTCTCTACGTTTCTCTCTTTCGCTCGTTCTTGCGCTTCATTTCGTTGCTTTTGATCCTCGTAGCTTAGTTCTCGAAGTGAAAAGCATGAAGTTTCCTGTTCCAAGACGTTAGAACATAAATCTCAAGTATCTCTCTATTTATCGGTGTATTTGTTTTTAAATATGACTGATGCTACTTTTTTTATTTACTTCTTTTTCATGGAAAGAGTACGTTTTTATTTATTAATAAATATTTGAAACTTTTTTTAAATTTAAAATTATTAAAGTTTTAAAGCTTTTTTAACAGTTATTTAAAAATGCTTAACATTCGCTGCTTTATTTGAATAAAAAAATGTTACAAAAATAATTTAAAACTTAAAAAAATTTAAATGTTAATTTCAGCTTAATTTAGCACTCAAACCTACAAATTCTAAACTGAGCAATAAAAAATTCAATTTTATACAAACACAAAGAAAAAATAATTTTTTTTTTTGATTTTCAGCAAACAAATTGAAAGTTCCGATAAAAATTTACGTGTGACGGCAATCAGCGTCACCATACCTATAAATAAAATTAAACTCGCAATTGCAAACAGATCCATTTATTTCCCAACAAATGCTCGCACGTTTTTAATAACTATGGGCTTTAATTAAAGATTTATATCGAAACAAATGCGACACTTAATTGTATTTGCATAAAATGGAATTCCGCCATAGCTTTGTGCGCTGTTTTATTTACACGTTTAATTAGTGGATTTTACAATTCCTCTTTTTCACTTTTTCTCCGTTTATTTATTTATACTATTTATACAGATATATAAATAAACTGTCTAACTGCGATTTTAAATTATTCAATTGTTTATATATGTATAATTTTCCATAAAATCTATATAATTTTTTATTTTCGATCGATAGAATTGAATAAATTCGAATAGAGTTTTCTGTCGATTCGTACAGAAAGAAGTAAGTTGTTCTGCAATAGCAGCAAAAAAGGGTAAAAAAAAAAATTAAGGGACTGTATAAAATTGTTAACCCATATGGCACACAGAAACGAGTTACAAGGAGCGCATCTTGAGGGAGAAAAACTACTTTTTCCTGCTGCGTGTGTTGGCTAGCAGAGAGACATGTTTCACAAATGGCCCGAATTTATGCTCATCCTGGATTTTCAATTGAAATATTAGCTTGTTTTTATTATTATTTTAATTTTTTATTAAAATATTTAAAATGAAACTACTAAAAATGTAATTTATTTGTTGTTAAAATAGGTATGTAATTAAATTTATTAAATAAATAAAGCAAATAACCAATTAATCAGATAGATACAAAACTGTAAAAAAGCATAATAGAAGAGACCACCCTTATTTACTTTTTATATTTAACACCGTCGACTGTTTTTCATTTATTTAATTAATTGTTATTCAATTGTCAATTAAAGTAATTTTTTTAATTAAAATTCAATAAATGTTTTCTTCATCAAATAATAAATTATTAAATAAATTTAATTGAAAAATCGTTATTAAATGTTATTAATTAAAAAAAGTAAATTAATTGCGAAAACAAAAAAACCAAATAAAGGTCCAAAGTAAATTATATTAGAAAGGGCGATTAAAGGGTTTAGTAGTATGTCATTGTGATAAACTAGCATCCAGGATTTATCATAGTAAAAGGTCTTTATGACTGGTCATGAAATTGCGACCAAAGGGATTATTATTTATGTATGGACGCATTCAGATTGGGTCATCCTAAAAGACACTTTTCAAATGTATATTACTTTGCCGGATTAAAGCTTTGAAATAACTCATTGTCCCATACATTACCCATTGATTTATTCATTGAAAAGAAAAAAATACCGACCTAAATATTTTTTTAATAAAATTATAAAATATAAGAAAAAAAAATTCACAATTTGATTTTCTATAATGAAAGCATTAAACCTGATTTTCTAAATTCTCTATTTAATAGGAACCGATAAATTATTATTGGTGATTAATGATTTTTTTACTTATTTAAAAAAGAAAAGACTTCTTAAAAAAAACAGGGATCAAAAAATGAATTCAAAAATACTCATTGTACATAAGATTACTTTCTATTCATTAAAAAGAAAAAAATCGTAACTAAAAAAATTTATTAAAAAATTATAAAACAAAAGAAAAATTCACTATTTGATTTTTTATTTTAATGAAGCAACTGAAGCTGATTTTCTAAATTCTCTATTTAATTTGAAACGATAAATTATCGGTGATTAATGATGTTGTTTTTTTTTTATTTAAAAAAGAAGACATCTTAAAAAAAAGTAGGGATCAATAAATGCATTCAAAAACACACATTGTACGTAAGATTGCTTTCGAATATTGCCAATTTCCTATCAAACGGGCAAAAGGAGGAAGACGGAAGCAAACAAGGTGGTAATACATGTTTTTGAAGGTACAAAGGTAAAAAAGAAGTTCTGCATGTCATAGACGGTCGATTAAGAAACAATATATTTCTACAGAGACGACAAATTGTGCGATATGTATAGATATAGTTGAAAATCTGATGCGGGGACTTAAAAAGCTCCCGATATTTATTGCTGACGTCTATAACACAGTATAAAACGCGTGTCATTAATCTTTTTCGCTTTCCCTTTAACGGTTGCGTTATGTGTGAACTATGCAAGGGATGAACTATGGCACTATAGGAATAAAAAAGTGAAAAAACAAATATTGTTGAAACCTGTTTCTAGCAAATTAACATTGCTAAAACAAATCTTTGATCTTTTAAAAAGCAATTTCTTTATTAATTTCTTATAAAATGCTAAATAATTTAAAATGAATTAATTCATTAGTAAAATTTTTTTTTTCTGTTGGATTAAATGTAAAAATAATAATGTGAAAGGTGTTCGGAAAATACAATAATTTCCACTCGTTTTTCTTTCGCAAAAGTAATTATGGCTATATAGGAAAAGCTATTTGTAACTCGTAATATCTCTGTAAATAAGCAGGAAAGTACTCCGGTACCGAACTTTGCCAACTTTCCTCTCTTCGTTTTCTTCTCCTTTGGCGCCGCGCACACACACAGGTAAGAAGAACAATGATTAATTGTTACTGTCTTTCTTTTCATAATGACGTTTGAGATAAGCGACGCGAGTAGGAAAATTTATTTTGCGCTGAGTGTATTTTCCGCATTCAACCTTAAAATGTTTTCTCCACTTTTTGCTTCTTCTTCTTCTTCTTCATCTTCTTCCTCTTCTGCCACTGCTACACCGTGCCATACCGTTGGACTGGCCTGCCCGAGCGCAATTACGAACGCCGTAATCTATTTTTAACAGTCTTTCATTATTCTCCACGACAAATAAGATTCCATTGCTCATTGTTTCTCCAATTTACCATTTCTCGTTATAATTTTCTGCATTTACCTAACAGCGAATTACGAAAATTCAAACGAAATTTGCTATTTATTGCTTACATAAGGAATAATTAAGTCAACATTTGGCCTTTTAGTTGGATTTATACATCTTCATTATATCTTCATTAATATCAACTGTCGAAACTTTGGTGAAATGTAATTTCTTTATTTCCCTAGCCGTTTTTTCCACTCTGTTGTTTTTTCCTTCTATTTTTTTTATTTTGGAGAGGAAATAATGGTAATCAAGATTATGTAGCCGTGTATTAAAAGCATCATTATCATTAGGAGCACTTTTTTTTAGGTTTCGCCAAATTATTCTTTTTGTTGTCCTTTGTATTACTTGGACAAACATAAAAAAGCAAGAAAAAATAACCGGAATAAATCATATGTTTATTTAAAAGTTAACTAAGGGAATTTTAGGTATACGGAATATTTAATTAATTGCGTGCAATAATTAGACGCAAACGCTGTGTAAATAAGCGTGTGGCAGTTACAATCGACTAAATAATTAGCCATTTTCGGTTGCGGTAATTAATCCTGCTTTATTGTTTCGTCTGTGTGCGTACGTGTATGTGTGTGCGTGTGTGTGTGAGTGCACGAGTGTCACGATGTAAATTTCACTCTTATCAAATTTAGCAAATGGTTTCGTAATGACAGAATAACTTTGCCGATGCAAATGTTTAATGGCTCGTTTGCGTTGAAACAAATGCCTCCATTAATTAGCTTTCCCATTAATAAAATTTGAAATTATATCATTTATTGTAAAAATTCTTAGAAAATTCTGATATTTATTTATAAAAAAAAAAACAATCTATTTAAAAGAAATTCAAAAAATCTAGGAGTAAATCTTGAAACTGTAAAATTTACGACGATAATTTGCAGGAGGCGGCAGGATAATGCAGAGACACATAAATTAAATAAATTATAGAGGGACCCGTTTAGCTTGCGCTTGTACAAACAGGCTAACTTAAGCTCTGGCACTTATCTTTGCTTAAACAGTCGACATTGACGTAGAAGCTCCGCACTGATTTATAGTTCTACTTAGAACATATTAAATGCGCGCACTTTAAATATTATTATTATTAATAGTTCATTGCGGAAACGTGAGAGAAAAATTCGCGTCACTTTCGTGCCACTTGCTAAATACCTTCGCTGCCTTTGCATGAAGCATAATGGATATAAAGCGCAAGATATTAAAGTACTTAAACAATGCATTTACTCAGATTATTAGCGCTTATCTTTGCAAATACCTTTTAAGTAGCCACTTTTGGGTATTGTTGTTGTCGTGTATCTGCTTGGAATTAATTTACTTTTACATTTTAGCTTATAGAGCTACATAATATGCAACTTTAAAATTTATAATCATTTTTGCTTCTCTTTGGAAAAATATTGTTTTCTTAAAAAAAATGTTTTTTAATGAGGAATCTTTACAAGATGCATTTGTTTGCATATTGCACATGTACGCAGCAGTGTACGATTTGCAGTATTAATGCATTTTAGTCACGGAATACCGCACCACTTCCGACTCAAATACACAATTTACGGGATGTTTAAATTTGCCGGCGCCTTCACATTTGATTTTCTCCTAATATTATTTCAAAATTTTCAATGACTGAAAATTTATTATTTATTTTTTAATTTATAATAAATATCATTAATAAAATATTTATTATGAAAAAAAAAAATATATTAATAATGAAGAAATAAAAAAAAATCCTAGAAGAAGAAGCATCCTGTATGTATAAAGGATCAAGTTTAAGTAGACAGCATACCGTGGATCTCAAAGCATGACGGTTCCTGCGATATTTTTCTCCTTTTTCAGAAGACACATGAATATAAATCTCTCATCGTGTGCGCTTTCTTTCCCGCTTTTCGCTACTTTATGTCACGGAATTCTGAAAGGATCTATAGCGTCTTGAATGGCGTATCGCTATACTACAAAGGAAAACGCTCTCTCTGGTGTGTCGGATCGGAATTTGGATAGAAAAAGTTATAAACAGAATTAAAGGGATTTCTTCTCTACACAGTATGCATCACACGCTTTATGATTATGATGCCGCCACTACTGTCCCATTATGCTCTCCGCCGCAATTTATTACTTTTACTATAAGAAGTAATTCAACCATTGTGTGACTTTCTTCGTTTGTGCTATGCTACTAACTGGTTTTTTTTATAATTTTAAATTTACTTTAAAAGTAAAGAGCTTTTTTTTAATTTTAATTATTAATTATTTGACAATTGAAATTGATTTGATTTTTTCCTTACTTTTAATAAAATGTAAGAATTATCGTATTTAAATCTTAACTTTAACTAATAAATAAATATAACAAATAACTTTTTCAATAAAAAAAAAATAATTAATTAATTTTTGTCTAATTTTTAAGTTAAAATTTTTTTTGTAATTTTTTTTCATGTTTTTTTTTTAAGTTTCAGCTACTAACCGGCGCCTTCACAATGATTCAGACATTAAATGAAAATTAAATAGCTTTATAATACATTCAAAAGAAAAATCGTAACTTTTTTACTAAAAAAACATTGATTTATTATAACTAAATTGTAAAGAATTAAAATCTTTAAATGCAATTTATTAGATTGGAGATTTTCAATATTATTTTTCAATAATATGATAAAAGTAAATAAAGAATAATAAATAAGGATTTTTAAAACAAATGAAGCAATTTTCCCGGCGAAAATTCGCAATATGAAAATGAAAGAGAAACAAGTGTGACCGAGCGAGAAAGCTGTCCCTTAAATAATGCAACGATTTATCGTAAAAATAAGAAATTTACGAGCGCAGACAATAAAATCGGCCGTCTTTTCCTCGATAAATTTATTTGATTTCTTCTACTCTTACCTGTTTTATTATTATTGCACAAGTGCCAACCAGCAGCAGGGGAATAAACTCTTGCTGAAAATAAATCCGTCCGTTGTTTTTTCCTCTCCCTTTCGTTGGAACGAAAACCGCCGCACGACCCTGTAACAAATAAAAACATATTACTAAAACTAAAAGCTGACAATTAATGTTATTTCTCATAAAAGTTAATAAATAAAAGTAAATAAATACATTAAACTTTTATTAAAACCGACAGCATTAAAAAACATATTTATTTATTGTAATTTCAATAATTCAATTGAAAAAGAATCAATTCTGTTGTTATTGATGAAATTGAGAGAATAGGAGAAGAAGAAAAAAATGAGCAAAATATCATAAATAAAATATAACGTATAGGGAAAACGATTGTCTGACAAATCGTTAGCAAGTATAAACATGTTATGCTGATTTGAAATGGATTTGTATTGTTCGCTGACAATAAATCACTCGTCAGTCAAATTTACCGATTAAGGGTGTAAATTTGTAACCGCTTTCATATAAAATTCAAACACTCGGGCTTTGCTAATTCCGCTATATGCCAATACATAATTTGCTTATATACCAAAAATAGACTGTTAGGATTAACTATATAAAATAAATTTTATTAATAAAAATTAAATAAATCCACGAAAATAATTCAAATTTTTTTCACAAAATTTATTTTCATTCAAAATTTTGTTTAAAAAATGTACAAATTATAAAAACAGAAAAGACAGTAAAAGAAATGCAAAAAAAGCAATAAAAGCGGTTTCTTTGAATTATATCCGAAACGGTGGTCGTCCGCGGCGCAGTAATTAAGTGATTAATTACGTCGATCTCGCTCTCGTTTTTACCTTTGCGCGCTCCACTCTCGACGATGACGTTAATAATTAAGGGGCGTTAATTGGAAAGCTGTAAATCATGGTGAAATTAAGCGATTTCCAATCGATGTAATTAATCTGATTGTGAGCGTCGAACAGTTCGCCACGTTCGCAACTACAAATGCGGAACTCCGTTTAAATTAAAAGCTTACTGGCATTTTAATTAAATCAAATTCCGTAGTTCGCCCATGTCTTCGACTTCGACGAGCATTCTTTTGTTTCGCCGTAGTACACGTATATTGTGCCTTCCTATAAATTAAGCACCAACTAAATGAACGCTCCGAGCAGCGTTCTTACCGACCGACGATCAGACGCAGCAGCAGCAGCAGCCGAAAGGATAAAAAGCGCTGCCTACTTGCTTACACTTAGTTAGTTAGTACTGCCGTTTGCAAATTTAATTACAAACGATCTTTCAATCCTATACAAATATTTAGATTTATCGTTTTCTTATTGCGCAATCTTTGGACCTAAGCAAATAAACGTCCTTAACATTCATCACATTTATCTGTCGAATTTATCTTTTTCTTTTCCTTTTTGTGAGAAAAATTTATAAATTCTAAAATTATTGTTTAATACATTTTAAAATTTATTAATTAAAACTATGATGTTAAATTAAAAAAATGAGAGAAGAAATTTTCATTTTACAGTTGAAAAAGCAAAGGAAACTTAAAATTTAAAATTGACCAATCAAAGCAGATTTTCATCAGCGGCCATCAAGGATTGTCTGGAGGGCACGCGAATTATTCTGCCATTTAAATTACGTGCAAAATAAGTTAGTAATAAACTTGATTTTTTCAAAAATTAAGTATTTTTACTACAAAAAAGCAATAATTATGAATAAAGTTTAGTAAAGTACACAACATATTTTAAATTTGTTGAAAATTTCTAAGTAATTCAGCTGCAAAATGAATTGTTACTATTTCTTTTTTCACGTGAATTAAATGGTAGCTTAGCTCAAGTGCCCTCCACTTAATGCAATGATTCTAAAAATTGACAAAACTGTATTCAATTTTTCTTGAATTTCTAATAACTTTTCAATTTCATTTATATAAATTATTATGTTTAATTTTAATTTAATAAAGAACTAATATTTTTACTTGTTCCACTGCAATTCTTTCAAAAAAGACACCAAAAACTAAAAATTTTACGGATAATTACAAAAAACAAATTAGCAGTAAAATTGTTAGATTGTGAATTTATCTTTTTCTTTTTTTATTGTGAGAAAAATTAATAAATTCTAAAATTATTGTTTAATACATTTTTAAATTTATTTATTAAAACCATGATCTTAAATTTAAAAAATGAGAGAAGAAATTTTCATTTTACAGTTGAAAAGGCAAAGGAAACTTAAAATTTTAAATTAACCAATCAAAACAGCTTTTCATCAGCGGCCATCATGGATTGTCTAGAGGGCAAGCGCATTATTCCGCCGTTTAAATTACGTGCAAAATAAGTTAGTAATAAACTTGATTTTTTCAAAAACTGAGTATTTTTATTACAAAAAAGCAATAATTACAAATAAAGTTTAGAAAAGTACACAATATATTTTAAATTTGTTGAAAATTTCCAAGTAATTCGGCTGCAAAAATGAATTGTTACTGTTTCCTTTTTCACATGAATTAAATGGGAGCTTAGCTCAAGTTCCCTCCACTTAATGCGATGGTTTCTAAAAATTGACAAAACTCTATTCTATTTTTCTTTAATATCTAATAATTGATCTATTTCATTTATATAAATTATTATGTTTAATTTTAATTTAATAAAGAACTAATATTTTCACCTTTTTCCACTGCAATTGTTTCAAAAAAGACACTAAAAACTAAAAAATTTACGGATAATTACAAAAAACAAATTAGCAGTAAAACTGTTGGATTGCTCCACTCGAATGAAACATTTTTCATTTCATTATTTTCACCAATAAAAACTTAACGTCTGCTCTGTAGATTTTGCATTTTGCATCGGATGTAAAAGCCAAAAGAGAACGAAAGCGCAG
>JASKGO010000013.1:0-32868 GCA_030556065.1 Holobus sp. GC000080
ACTATTTTCCGAGAATGAAGTATTTGCTTAAATTAAGAATGGAAAAGAAAAAAATAAGTTCGCCTTTATAGTTCTCCATATATCGATGCCCTCCCGCTCTCGTGAAACACCCTGTATTAATAAATTTTTAATTTAATAAGATTCTATTTGAAGATAATAATAAAAACACAGTAATTCTGTACACCTTAAACCAACATCAGAAATAATTATAACTTGACAATTTTCAGTATTTTCAGGATAATTTTCAGGACAGAACCCAGAAACATATCTTTTTTAACGGAATCTATTACAGACACCTTGTAGTATATTATTTGTTCACCAACTGATTGTTTAAATTTAGATATAAATAAATAATATTTGAATCAACCACAACGAACCCATTAGTTGACAATACAGCAATATCTTGTTAAATAAAATCGAAAAACGCTTAACGTACACATATCGGAAGTGGCCATTAAAAAAATCCGTTGGCAATGAAGACAACAACAAAAAAAAAAAAAGAAAACATATGCGAGGTCCTCTTGACAGAGAGACATAGTACGAGTATTAAAGTCTCATTATTCTTAATTAATAATTACCATTTTTGTCAATTTTTGGTTGTTCCTTTTTTCTCAACAAATCAAACGAAAGCAATTAAATTACTATTACTTTTAAACTCAATATAAAATACCACTATTGGTACTAGTAATTAATTTATAATTTAACATTAATTAAAGCAATTATGTCGGAACATTATATGTAGGTATTTTTGTCGCATTTAAATGACATTGAATGCCATCCAAAGTTAATTAATTAATTAACATCGCCGAATTTGACAGACATTGTAACAAAGAAATTGCAAAGAAATAACTATTACCTGAGTATACAATCTAACGATGACGTGATGTGTGATAAGAATGAACGTTTTTTTTTTTAGTTGAACGAGATGAAAAAGCACTATACGCTAGCTATCCGTAAAAATATCGTTAGTTTAATAGACAACAACTGCTTTCATTGTTCGTGTTTGTCTTATCTGTTAGTTTCGACGAACCAGCATCATATCGCAGCATATCTCTTCTTCTGGTCTGTAAACAACAAACATTTTTTTAGTAGTTTTTCCAATTTCCAACAAGTATTATTATTAATAATAACAAAATGGAAAAATAAATAAATAAAGGCAAAAAATGTAAAATGAAAAAGTGAGAGTGTGCTTACTTCCATAAGGTCTTCGGCTATTTGCATGAAAAGTTTCTCAACATTTTCAGCCTCTTTGGCAGACGTTTCAACGAAATACATATTGTGTTGCTGTGCGAAATCTTCGCCAACATGTCGCGGTATCTCTCGATCTTCCCGGTCCATTTTATTGCCAACTAGAATTCGCAACACTTTGCTGCTTGCATATTCCTCGATCTCTCTAAGCCAATCTGGCAGACAGTCAAAAGTCGGCTGACAAGATATGTCGTAGACTAAGATTAAAGCATGGGCCGATCGGTAGTAACTCTGCGTGATCGAGCGGAATCTTTCCTGGCCAGCAGTGTCCCAAATTTGCAACTGAAATTTATTTTGATATTTAAAATACAAATCACTTCTTTTATCTTAAAAAAAAAGATGGAAGAAAGCATTAAAAATAATTTTAAAATCAAAAGTGGCTCAAAATTTTCGCTCAGGATGTCCCATTTTGAGTTGCATTTCATTGCCAACTTTTTAATTAATGGAGATAGATAATCGGTTAAATAGGCAAAGTTTTGCAGAAATACATTTTCAACAAAGTTTCAAGTTTGCAAAAACTGAACATCTTTCCTGTTTTCCGAATTATCAAAACAAACCAAAACTCAAATTTGTCGATTTCTCTCGTAATTAATTTCAAGAAAACTATTCAACATAGGAGAAATGTAATAACTGGGTCCAATAGATACTTTTAAGTAGAATCTAATAAATTTATTACAATTTTCGCAGCTTACCTAATTTTTCAGATAAAAAAAAAAAAAAGATTTCTGATTCTAACGTTAAAACTGTTTGAATAGTATTTATTTTTGGCGATTGCAGTAAAACTTGAATAAAATCATATTTGGTTTTGGAGAAAATAAAAGTAGGATTATAATTTTTTAATAAACAATAAAATAAATAATAACAAAAGAATTGTAGGCCATAGCCAACTATGGTTTCCCTTATTAATCAATCAATCAATAATAATTTCAAAAAAACATTTTTTTAAATCTCAAAAATCAAATTAGTCGCGTAAATTGTAATAAGCAACGTTAAAATATTCAAAGTTTAACTTTTGTTATTAAATTTTTTACTAAATTTTTGAGTCCCAAACCAAACCATAAAAATGCCAACCTTCAATTTTATGGAATGATGATTCCATTTCCATTTATTGACTAACTATTACAAATAATTGCGCAATTTTTGTGCAGGCGGAAACAATTTTTAACGATCAATTAACTAAAAATTCTATATCAATAGTCATTACTACTTTTCCATATAATACAAAAAAATATATAAAAATTGCATTATAATTAAATGAATTAGCTGTTCAAACCATCATAAAAAATAATTAATGAGGGAAAAACAAAAGTAAATAAAGCAAACACATACCTTAACTTTTTCATTATCAACTTCGATAGTTTTAATCATAAAGTCAACACCAATAGTGGCCCCTTGTCCTGGTGGAAACAGTCCTTGTGTGAATCGTCTGACAAGACAAGTCTTTCCAACACCTGCATTTCCGACCAACACCACTTTGAACAAAAACTTGTAGTCTTCCATAATAATAAATTATCGTCAGAACTCTGCAACAGAACAGAACCATAAATTAACTGTACGTTATACGTCACGATCTATTTATAATATAGGTGTACGTTCAGTTCACTGTGGTGGTTTGTTGCACAATCTACATCCAAATGTATCTAATAGTTTTCTTTTATCAATTTTAATTGCACTTTCAGCTGAAAATTATGCTTACAGATTATTGCCCCGTTTAAAGTGATGCCATGACGTGATGTCTTGCAAAAACAATCGCTTTATTTAGATATCAGCAGCAGCACTTGTTTATCGCTTAGATTTCCATTGTACTTTGTTATTGCAAAATTGCTAATAAATTTATAAACACAGAATGTTTACTGTCAATTTGCATGACCTACAGTTTGACAGTAAAACAAAACAAATTTGACAGCAACTGCAGCAAATGGTTTTTTAATATTTATTATCAATTTTCCTAGTAAAATTTAAGCAAAATTTCTAGAAGTTGAATTAAAACATTCTTTGAAACTATTTAATGATCGTTACTTCTTAATTCTCATTAAAAGTTATTCAGCAATGTAATGCAAGTAAGCGCCGAAATGTTAATGCGCATGTCCGACGGGAATCCAGTGAGCGTTGAGCGTTGACTTTCTTCGTGTCCTTGTCAGGCGGCAGTCATCGTTGTGATTTCATCTTGGTCGCCATTTTGTACAAAGTGCGTGGTTAAATTTGTTCTAATTTAGTATTAATTTGCTCTTTTGGATGGAAACGGCCGTGTTAAATCATTGACGCTATGCTGCATCGATAATTAGAGGTATGAAATGCATAATCAAAATAATAACGAGAAGTCAATATTGCGTTGCATGCCGTAAGAATTTTCCAATCACGTCACAATTCACATTATTGATAATCACGTCCTTTGAAATACGACCCATATGCTATTATTAGCGTTGCAATCCATTATTCGGCACTCGAATAACGACACCGAATGATATTCGGCATAATTAATGCGGCGATTTTTGTTTTAGCACGAAACCCTTTAATTTTTAACTAAATTGAATCTGTGATATTAAGTGTTAGTGGTAAGTATTGTGGGGCCCCGCATCATGGCGCTAAGTCAGGAAGTGAGAGATGGGTACAACTCCACGCTACAGGACCTCACCTTCAACAGCAAGCCGCTCATCAATGCGCTCACAATGCTGGCAGATGAGAATGTAGCCAATGCTAAGGATATAGTTGAAGTCATCGAAACACATCTGGCAAAGGTTATTTTCATTTACTCTTTAAGCAGCTGAATATACCTACAATTAATTAGTAGTATAATTTTTTTTTCTTCATTAATTGGAAATAGTTGCCCTTTATTGGCAAATATTCCAAGTAAAATTTGTGATATCTTGCAATAAAGACTCCTCCAAATACACTTGAAATACCTTATTATTTATATATTGACAAATCTGATTTTGAAATTTTTTCTTCTTAGATATTTACAAAATATAATAAAACTAAAATAATAAGGATGCATTCTCTTCGGCAATTTGTGATGTCTGTTCTGTCACTATTTTTAGAGATTGCGATTGTTGATGATATTGATCAGTTTGTCCTTAATTAAATGCAACAACAACAACAATCACCGATCTTTTGTTGATCGTCATATGTTGAAATTTAGTTTTGAGTTTATACTGTTATAGCATTGAATAATAAAACATAAAAATGAAATGTTTGTCCCCGCTAGGTTCGGACGGAAATTAAGTTGCCGGTTCTCTATTTAATTGACTGTATAATCAAGAATGTAGGAGAACCGTATACGTCGGCGTTTTGCAATAATATAGTGAACATATTTTGCTCGGTGTTTGAAGTGGTGAGTAGTTTTTCTTTCCTTAACGGAGCGACCATCGATTGCGGTTCCTAATGGACGAGTTCCGTTGCTTTTGTGTGTTTGATTTAGGTGGACGAGAAGACGCGCACCGAGATGTACAAGTTGCGGCAGACGTGGAACGAAGTCATACCGAAAAGTAAACTCTATGCCTTGGATGTGAAGACGAAGCAGTTGGATCCGGCGTGGCCCATCACCGCTCAACCACCTACTATTCATTTTAATCCCAAATTTCTTAATTCAACGGTAAATAATTTTTTCACTCTGTCTGTCTCTCAGTTTTCTTTTCGTGTTGCGTGTGAATTATTTAAAGTATCCCGTTTTCTCATACTTTTATTACCCTAAATTGAGTAAAAACATATTTTTGATAAATTTTAATGACAAATTAAATCTTGGGTCGACCAAATTGGTTGTCGCTGTGGAGAATCTTAAAAAATCAACTTTTTTTTTTGTTTACTTTGTTAATATTAAAAATATTGTTTTATTAAGAGAATCAAAACTAGAAAAATCTAGGTTTTTTTTCTCTAAAGTAGATTTTTTTCACATCCTAAACAAACTTTTGTTTTGTAATAGAAAATCATATACCCCTACAAAGGTTATTTGGCGAACTTTTTAGTGTTTTGACTTTTACTTAAATTTCTCTTGAATTGGCCTGAGTTTTAATGGAAAGTGAAGTCAGCGTTTTAACTAATTTAATTCCTTCGCAACTTTTTATTTATTTATTTTTTCAACATGTTTCAAATTTAAAGAACTTTTTATGAAAATATTACTGATTGGTTTTAATTAAAATAGAAAAGTAATGATAGAAAAAATCAGATTAGATTGCAGTTTTCCGATTTTTTTTTTATTCATATGATTAGTAAATTCTGTTTGGTTTTTAAGCTTTTTTTTTCAAAATTCACCACAGGAATAACGAATTTGGTCTGCCTTGTACAATTACACTTTTTACAATTGATCAATTTTTCTTTAGTTTTAATGGCTCTGTCCCAAATTATGGCATACATCTCTGTTTTTATTTTATCCCAGCAAACTCAAAAAAATAGTGGGTATAGAAATACATATTACTAAATTTTATTAAAACTTCTACATGTGAATAATTTGGAAAAAAAAAACGAATTTAGTTGCAGCTGATTTTTTTTCCTATTTTATGCTAAAGTAACAACTGTAAAATTTCATTGCGCTGGTCACAAGTCAGTTTCTTGGGTTTTGACCTCTTCTCCCATATTCACTGTTTTGATTTATTGGATCTACCATATTTGTGATTTTTATTTTATGTTTTTTCCTCTTTTTTAAAAACTGATTATTACATTAAATTGTTAAAATTTGTTTTGAGCACAGAATTCAACTGAAATATTTTAGAAGTAGCTTTGTTTTTCAAAATCGAATGAAGTTAAGTTAATTTATCTTCACTGATCAAATATTTCTAAGGAAATATATACCACAATTTGAGACAGAGGGAATATTGAATAACGTATTTTGACAATTTTCTATTTTAATGTTTTTTCCTCATCGGTATTTTACATATAAATGAAATTATTGATTTCTTTTTATATTGTCCAATCATAGGTTTCATGTTGAACCCAATTATTACATCACTTAAAGGTCATAGTAAAATAAATGTAAAAAATCTTTTAGAAACCAACAATAGGACAAAATGATGCTGTAAAATTGAAACCGAACGTACCCTTGGCCGCCACTTTAACCGATCCTACGCTAGACATGAAACAGAAACTAATCCTGAAGCAAAAACAACTGCTCGAACTTCAGCAGAAGAAACTCGAATTGGAATTACTGCAAACTCAAGTGCAACTTCAGGAACAGCAGCGGAAGTCAATGGCAACCAACAATGTTAATCTTAGAGAACAACCAACAATCAATGTAGATAATAACCAAGTGATTCAAAATTCAAAAGTAAGTCTCCCTTTTCCAAAATGGCATTTATAAGTGATTTATTTTTGTTTTTGTTACTTTAGCAAATGTTATTGAAACCTCAAGTAGCCAAAGAACTATTGGATGGTGACAGTTTAACAAAGGTGAGCTTTTTGTGTTAATTGTTTGCTTTTCGATAGTTTTAATGGATGATTCTTTTACAATTATAAATAATAAAATGTGGATGTTCCTAATTACAGACGATACCGTTGCAAATTAATTCGTCGCAACGATTTGTCTCGGGTGGCGGTTCAGTAATGCCTAACATTGTACCAATGAACAACAACATGAACAGTGTGATAGGTGGCGGCGGCGGTGCCGCAACAGCTATACGTCCGATACGCGATCCACGTTTATTGCGTGCACAACAGGGAGTGCAACAGCCGGTCGCCACGCCGCTTAGTGTTCAAGTGACGCCGCAATTGGACCTGGTGACGGCAAATGCTGTTGCCGTTGCTGCTGCTGCAGCCGCAGCTGCCGCCTCTGCTGCAACTCCTCTCTCTCTAGATAATAAAAATGTTAGTAATAATTTGATCGGGCGCGAGTCTCGTTTTGTTGACAATAATAAAGATGACGAACCCAAAGTAAAAACTTTCTCCCGTATCCCGCTGAAATCGAAACGATCCTCTTCTCCTGCCACTACCGTTTCCTCTTCGACGGCCACTAATAGTACAGCAGCTGCCGCGGGCATCGGCACGTCATCGTCTTTGTCGTCGCGTAGCTCGAAGTCGTCCTCGACGAGCTCGCTTGACTCGCCAGTGAAGAAGTCTAGTCGCTCCAAGTCACCGTCCAAGTCGTCATCGCGGCACAAGAAGTCGCGCACCGAGAAGAGGTCTTCTAAGGGAGGACGTGACCGGACGTCGCGCTCGCCAACCAAGGGCGGTGCGTTCAAGGATCCCAAGGGTACGAAGGGTCGTAACTATGTGCGACGCAATCGAACCACCAGTATTAGTCCCGATGAGGATGCCAAAAAGGATTTGGATTTGCGTGCGTCATCTGGTCCGCCTGAGAAACAACCAAAACTAGTTATTGATTTAGGTAACATTTTTATTTTCTTTGTATTGGAAAGGTTTTTCATACTAATTTTGTGTTTCTTTTTATGTGCAGAGGTTTCAGATGATTTGGATAGTAAACGTACGGGTAAAAAGAGATTATCATCTGAAATTACGGACTCTGTTGCCAATAAGAAAAACAAGACCGAATTGTTTGATGCGTAAGTCATTAAATTTTTTTTATCAAATGTTTTATGTGAGACTTATTTTGGTTTTTATTTTAGATTATTTGGCAACGAAGATGTTGACTTGCGCAAAATTTCTGGCGGCTCGGAACGGCCGATAACACCGCCTGCTCCAATAATTTCCAAAAAGAATGAGACCACTGAAAAAGAAAATTCGAAAAACGGTACTGATAGTGAAAATCCGGTTAAGATTAATTTGGATGCTCTTAGAGCCAAATTGGCCGAGGCTACTAATAGAAACAAACTTAACAAAGCTCGTGGTATGTGGTTTTTTTGATTACTTTGAAAATTTAAAACTGTATTTAACAATTGTTTTTTTAGATAAAGAAGAACTAGTTGATAAGTCAAAGGATATAGTTGGAAAAATTATATCGAAAGTGGAGAATCAAAAGGCGAAGGAGTTGTCGCGTAAGGAAGTTTCCAACGAGGACTCTACAGGTGTCCTCACGCAACCGATAAGCGACGACGAATTCGATTCGGACATCGACAACAAGCCGACGAAAGTGGAGGAACAGCCTGTGAGTAGTAAACAGTCTAGATTTGGTAGGGAACCAGCGTGGAAGTTGAAACGTGGTGCCCAGTATATGGGGCCGCGTCCCAGCAGAGCTCGCCCGGAGCCCTGGATCCGTCCGATCAATCAAGGTATTTGGAATCCGCCGCTGCATATTTTCGACGACGAGAAGAGCAACGATGCCCTGGACTGCGATCGTATAACGCCGCCGCAGCAGCAGCAGCTGCCGCACGTGGTGCAACCGGAAGAAACATTGTTTAATTCTTGCAATAATATCAAATCGATAAACATTGATGGCGAACCAAAAGATATAATATTCTATGGCGAAACAGCAGTTGCGTTTATGAGTCCAGACGATCCCAGAGAGTTATCGTTCCAGGCCGGTCAACGACGGGTTTGCTTTGGCGATTCGTGTTCCTTTGTCCTTTATTTCAATGATGCGTATCGTGAAGTGTTGATCAACGGACAGTGCCACAGAATACGTTTAGGTGCGCCGACCAGAGAGATTTATATCGATGGCAAACCGTACGAGTGTATCTTCGGTGGGTCCCCAATGCGTATTGAATTAGATCGTAAGATTGTTCTGATGCAGCTCGAGGGTCCTATGCCTCAAGTGAAGATCGGTACGGTCAAACGTACCGATTTAGTGGTGGGAAAAGTGAGTTTGATCATCGATGCGAAAACAGTGGTGCCGATTTACTTGGACGCCAGGACGCAAACGTTCGAGCTTGACGGTCAAGTGAATACTGTTAGGTTTAGGGATGCTCTTAAAACCATCTTGATCAATGAACGACCGCAGAATTTAGAGTTTGGCGGCTTACCGAAAGCCGTCATCTTACATGGCCGAAAGCATTTTGTTCGGTTTTCAGTTCTTCCTAGGGGTATTCAGCCCGGCAATGTCCTTATCAAGGATATGGATGGCTATAGGCCTTCTGCTTCTACTATTGTCGTCGACGACGGAAGCCAGGACGGTTACGATTTGGAACCGCCGCCTGTGGTAATTCCACCTGTATTGCCGCCGGCAACTGTTGCCACCACGACGGCCAGCACAAGACGCAAAACTAGGTTTAGCAATCCTTCACCAGAAAGAACCCTGATACCTCCGCAGCCTATAGGTAAGATTTCAGTTTGTTTTTTTTTTTTCAGATTTTAGTTTTTTTTTTTTTAAATGGTGATGGGACATTTAGATACTTTTGCAATGAGAAGAAAACATATGGGCGAATTTTGTTTTTCAGTAAACTTTGATCCGTTTGGCACTATGGGTGCTTCAAATGTGCCTCCGAGAATCAACAACCCCATCGGAATGCCGTCTCTGCCTCTGGTAAACGAAATTCCAAAGGCGCCGGTCACAACAGTTCCGCCACCAGTCGCAAACCCCATTCCTCCAGTTTTAAATATTGACGATCTATTCCAAAAACTAGTGGCCACTGGTATTATGGCCACAGTGCAGAATCCACCGCCAATGACTATCAATAATGTTCCTCCGCCATTGATGCCGCCTAGTATCAGTACCATCAATGCAATGAGTTCGGTGGAGGTGCCCGCACCTGTACCCATGCCCACGCCGAATGTTAGTAATGCCCCACCGAATATAGCTGATTTCAAAAATCCCAGCACGTTAAAAATGTAAGTTTTAAAATTTTCAATGTTTTATTTTATTGGTGTTGATTGATATTGTTATTTTTGTTGTTGTTGTTGCAGACGTCAACCGAATTTAATTCAGGAAATTTATGCGGGGATGCAATGCAGTAGCTGTGGAATGCGTTTCGCCTCCGATAACACTTCTTTGTATAGCCAACATTTGGATTGGCATTTTAGGCAAAACAGAAAGGGCAAAAAGAATAGTCGCAAAGCGTCGAGTCGTAGGTGGTACTATTCGATTTCCGATTGGAATAGTTACGAGGAAATTGAAGATTTGGAAGAGAGAGGTTTGTTATTTTGTTTCTACTAGAAAGCGTTTGTCATTCCTGTTTTTCAAATCTGTGTGTTTAGAAAAATGCTACTTTGAGAACCAACAGAAGGACCAAGCTGAGGCTGGCAATGACGAAGGAGATACGGATATCGAAATACCAAGCGTGCCTGCTGATTCGAATGTCCCGGAAGCGTGTTGCGATGTTTGCCAGGAAAAGTTCGAACAGTTTTACAATGAAGATAAAGAAGAGTGGCATTTGAGAATGGCAATTAGAATAGAGGACAAAACATATCATCCGTTGTGCTATGAAGATTATCAGGTACACTTATTACTACTCTTCCCAATCAACTTTATTAAGAGTAACTAACATTTTTTTTTAATTGAATAGGCTGCATTATTAAATACAACGGCCAACGAATCAATGGACCAAAGTAAGATAGAATCTTCAATGGTGAAGTCGGATGAAATCACCACAATTCCTGGCTTGGATGTTGAAATGGAAGAGACGGCGGCGAAGGGTGAAGAGTCGCCCGAAATAGTACTTGACGAAGCGGTAGAAACAGAAGAAGAAGAAGAAGACACTGCTCCAGTTAAAACAGCTGACGAGGACAACAAAGATGCTGAACCCAAAGAAAGCAATCCGACTGAAACTATAGAAGACGAAGCTGAGCAACCAAAATCTGATGCGGATGAAGTTCCAGTGGACGAAGATGACGATGTTATTATACAGGAGGAAAAGATCGAGAAGATTGTTCTTGATGAGTACGAGTTTAAGCATCCGCTTGGTGAGAACGGCCTAATTCCTGGTGTAGTCGTAAAAGAAGAGCCCATTGATGAAGAGTTTGCGGCAATTGAAAATAAATTCAAAAATGGCGAACCGCAAAAGGGCGAAGGTGAACCGGAGACTGGACAAGGTAAGTTTTTATTTCTTTTTTTTTTTTCACTTGGTTTCAGCAATCACGTCTTCCGTTAAAATGTTTCTTGCAAAATTTTAACAACTAAAAGTTGAAATTCTTAATTACCTTTAGCCTTTTTTCTTAATTTTCATAATTAAATCTTCAAAGATTCAAAATAATTTATTTTATAGTAGTAATAACAAAAAGCAATAAATGTATTGTTTGCGGTTGTATTTAGATGAGTCGTTTGAAGATATCGGCCAAGTGGTTGTTCCCGATCCGAATTTAGTGGCGGAGGAAAGCGCAACGGAAGCTCTGAATGATGCGTCGTCGAATCAGGACTTGGGAGCGCCGTTAGACGGTAATTTAGATTGCAATGCAGGTGTAAACGTGCAACAACCGCCGGGCGGCGGCGGTCTGAGCGGCAAGATAAAGATTAATATCTCGAAACCATTGCCTGTAATTGCACCAAAAGAAAATAATAAAGATATACCTTCAGATAACGATAATACTGTAGATCCCGTTGATCCCATCCAACCTTTACCGCCAGGTGAAGAGCCGGTTCAGTTGAACTTGAAGCCGGCCCTTCTCGGTGTTGAATTAAAACAATTGCCCCCTGTTAATAAAGGTTCGGAACTCACCGGCCTCTGTTCTATCATGTGATTTGTTCTTATAATATTGATATTGCAATTTAACAAAAGAATGAAATTCACACGCAAACACTGCTACTACTACTAGTACGCTACTACATTCATTGTCTCTGTAAACAACGTTTGTATATATTTTTTGTACATATTGAAACCCACATTGATGCCCATCGGCACAGAACTATTAATTAGATTGATTGATTAAATATTGCGTTTAGTTAGTTTTTTAATCGCTAAGAGAGTATTACGATTGTAAGTTATTTCGTTTCTAAATAAACATTGGGTTATTTTTTTAATTTTCAATTCACTTTTTGTAATTACGATATTGTTTTTTGTTCGTTTTTTATTTTGCATCTGGATTTTTGTTTTTGTTTTGTCATGGAAATTGTTTTAAATTTCAGAATAAAAAATTATAGATTGTTAGATGGTAATTTTAAAATTCATCGTGTACTTGATGATTTTCTTGTATCTTTAATAAATCATATAAAATATAAAGTATGTTTACATAATTACTAATGTGTAGTATTAAATTAATGTAGGTTTATTCGAAATAAAAATCATTAATGGAAAATGTGGCTTTATTACATTTTTTTTTTTCTTGTTAATTCACAGGATTTTTACAGAACTTTTATTTTAGATTTGGGAGTTAGGGCATTTTGTTACAGCCAATTTACTCTTCAATTCTATCAGAAATCGTTTCAGTTTTTGAGTAAATATTTCTTTTTATTGAACTGAAAAACTATTTTTTATAAATATTGTTTTGAACTATAACACTGGTCTTCGAAAAAACTGAGTTCTGTTTTAATTGCAGGTTTCAAAAGGCCTTAAAATATCCATTCTTAGAATTCAAAGATGTTTCCTGGCCTGATGAAGAAAGGTCTGCGATTTGCGACTGAAAAGTTGGCAATAAATAAATGAACCAGTAACACCGTTGTGCCATTCTTCCGCTTGCTTGGCAGTCAAAAAAAGCAACCCCTCTTTTAATAGAGACATTTTCTTTTGCATTTTTATGAAGGGCAATACCGGGTGACAACGATTTTTGGCGCACGCCTATCATTTTTTATTTATCAACCGATTTTTATAAAACTTGGTACACACATTTCAATTTTACATCACTTCCGGTTTCACCGGAAATGACGCTAACTTTTGATTTTTAAATGGCAACCCCCCCTTTTTTTCTATTTTTCGTATTCTAGGGACAATTCTGAATTCAAAAATATGCGTTTCGTTAATTTTTCATTTTTGAAGTGGTCAAAAATTCAATTTTTAAATTTCATCCTAGATTGCTGGGAATGCGTTTTAAATGCTTCCCGGCTACCTTAGATTATGTAAAAAATTGACATTATACCGCTAAATTCAGTTTTAATTGAGTTATTATCGAAAAAGTTGTAACGAAATGGTTATTGGATAATTAGTCATTTTATTCAAATGGCACCGCTGTGGTGCATGCTGATTTTCAGTTTATTGATAGTAGCTAGCAGCATTTTCAACGGATCGAATGAAAAAGCGAGAATAAAGAGTGACTTCATTAATACAAGAAAGTCTAACAAAGAAAATCATTAAAAATCTATTGACCGGTATTATAAATTTAAAAAAAGACCGTTTTAATATTTTCTAAAATATTTAATAACATACTCATTACATGGTACAATTATGAGGCCACCTAGGAAACGGAATAGTGTCTTTGATACTGGCAGTACCTAAAAGAAATAGCAAATACCTTTCCAGCCCTAAACCGAAGCCCCCCGTGGGCACTCCCCCGAATTGCCTCAACTGCAAATACCAATCTAACTTATCACTAGACAGTCTACTCTTTAACTTATCATGATTATGTTCACGTAAACTTCCGCCGGCAATTTCTCCCACATTGGGAGCCAGCAAATCAAAAGCCTCCACTAGATTACTATCCTGTTCATGTTCTTTCATATAAAACGGTTTATCAACTTTGGGCCAATTAATTACAAACACCGGAACATTACCACAATGTTTAACGAGCGCAAATTCATCTTCCTTGGAAAAACCGTCTTTAAAATTGCTTCCAGGACTTCCAGAACTGATTTTTCTTCTTAAAATATCTACAGCTTCTTTATAGGTAATAACAGGAAACTTTTTTTGGGTCCAAGTAAAATCCAAATCGCCCGCCATTGACTGTTGAACATCGTCAGCATTGCTGTCCAATACTTTAAGTGTTACATTTTTCGTCAGATTTTCCACAAAACTTAACAAATCTTGTAAATTATCATTGAAGGCAGTCTCCACTTCTAACATATAAAACTCTGATAAATGCAATCTGGATCTGGAATTTTCTGCTCTAAAAGTGGGGCCCAAAGTATAAACTTTACTCAATCCGTGAGCTACAGCTTCCAAATGCAGTTGTCCTGATACAGTTAAGAATACTTTGTTGTTAAAATAGACTTCTTTTAATGGCACATCTGGTTGTTGCATTTTTTTCAAAATATCTTCTCTTTCCGGTTGCACATTGAAAACTTCGCCGGCGCCTTCACAATCATTTGAAGTTAAAATTGGCGTGTGTATGTTGATGTAGCCTAAATCATCCAAATAATTGTTGATGGCTTTAGTTGTTCCATGCCTGATTCTAAGTAGAGACCCAAATTTTTCTGTTCTGGACCTTAAGTGCAGGTACTGCCTCACATATTCAGGGCTGTATGATTTTCTTGGGGCAAATGGATAGCCTTCTTCTAAAGAACAATTTCCTAGGATTTTGTAATCAGTTGCATTTACTTCAGTCCTTCCTGAAGGACCCACATTTAGGGTACCTTTTACAGCAACTGAACATCCTACTTTTAAATCTCGGTGTTTTTCTTCGTTTTTTAGTACGACTTGCATTTTATTTTTACTAGAACCGTCAGAAACATCAATGAAGATGTGCTCTTTCATTTTTCTTAATGATTTGATCCATCCCTTAAATGATTTTAATGAAAAATATGCAAAGTGTGGAATGGCTTAATTTACCTGAATTGTAACTGTTTCATTTTCAGAAAATTTTCTTTTGGTAAGCAGTGTGCTGATGGCCAAATTACTGTAAAATCGCTTTAAAATGTTCATAATTTTAATATCTTTTTGAACAATATGAAGTGTTTTGTTTTGCATGTAAGAGTTAGGTTACGTTTGTTACTTTTTTGCTTTTGATTTTCTTTCTTTTGCGATCTTATGCATTACTTTTGCTTTGTTTTCGCATAATTTTATGCGTGAAAAAACTGTATTAATAACCAATTCAAAATAAAGTTTTAATAATAGACAGTAATAAAATATATTAATTTTATTTTCATTGTGATCAAGAAACAAAAAGTAAAATATCTAATATCAAGCAATGTTATTAGACTTTTTGCTATTTAATATAAGTTGGTAATCAAAACATTGTAGTGTTTTATCATTAAACATGCCCTAAAGAATGCAATAAAGAAAAAAAAGAAAAGTTCATAAGAATTCAAAAGATAAAGTTTTGAAAGATTTCTACAGAATACGGTTGTGATCTTCGCTGAGCCTGTCAAAGGTGGCAAGAAAATAAAGTTAATTCGTTAATTGCTCAGGAATTTGCAATTTAGTTGGACGCATTAATGAGAACAATCGCATCTGGATCTGATAATGTTTAAGTCCGGTGTAGTCGTTTAGTTTCAGCAACTTTCCCGTTAAAATGAAGTAGTCGAGAGTCCTGCCATGATTGATTTCGAGCGTCATTTTGCTCCTTGCACTGCTGCCTAATTTTATAAATATGTGGATTTTCTGGCGAACGGATTACCTGAAAGTGGTAATATACCAAATTATTATTAGTTAAGTAACCAATTGAGTGTAGTTTTGGCCGAAATGATTCGGTAACATCGCTCAATTCGGTTGTTTAAAGTGGAGTTCAATGGCTGCTTAATGATCCTTTTATTATGATTGAATTTAGTTGGGTGGCGAAAAGCGATTTCAGGATTGAACGTGGAGGAATTTCGGTAATGCCAAGATAAAGTTTGCATAAATTTTTATTGGTTTGAGTGATTTGAATCGTGTGCTGAGTGTGGGAGTGCCAAAATGATGCTCTTTTTTTTGGGGATAATTTTTTTATTTTTGTAATTAATTTAACCTATAATTTAGAATTTGTTTACTTAGGTTAAAATTGTCTTTTTTGCGTTTGCAGTGATCAGAATGGTTGTTGATGTGCAATCTCGACCGCTTTCCACTAAGATGCAGCCTGCGGGTATGAATCCAAGGGAGTTGTCTGAGAATGACGATCTGGCCACTTCTCTGGTTCTGGATCCCCACTTGGGATTCACCACACACAAAATGAACATTAAGCATAGACCATTAAGGGCTAATACTGTAGAGCTTAAGAATAATGTAGCAGACTTTATAAAGAATCAGGATTATGAGAAGACCTATGCTAGAATAGCTAAAGGGGACTGGATGCCTAGATCCAAGTCCAAAGCTAATCAAAAAAGATTGGAAGAACATGTAAGTTTGTCAATAATCTTGTTCGATATCGTCGTAATCCATTGTTGGTTTCTTAATTTGCAAATTGTTACAGATTTATCGATATCTGCGGGTGTTCGACAAGGACTCGGGGTTCGTTATAGAGCCTTGCTACAGGTATTCGCTGGAGGACCAGAAAGGGGCGAAGATCTCGTCGACACGCAAATGGTACAAGCATGACAAAATCGAGTGCCTCGTCGGGTGCATAGCCGAGCTAACGGAAGAAGAGGAGAAGCAGCTGCTGCATCCGGGCAAGAACGACTTCTCTGTGATGTATAGTTGTAGGAAAAACTGTGCGCAACTGTGGCTCGGCCCGGCCGCTTACATAAACCACGACTGCCGTGCTAACTGCAAATTCGTCGCGACCGGCCGAGACACGGCTTGCGTTAAAGTACTGCGCGACATTGAGGTCGGCGAGGAAATCACCTGTTTCTACGGCGAAGACTTCTTCGGCGACAAGAACTGTTACTGCGAGTGCGAGACGTGCGAGCGTCGCGGCACCGGTGCCTATGCGGCCAAACACGCGGAGAAGAAGGAGGAGAACGGTTACCGGTTGCGCGAAACCGATAACAGAATCAACAGGACGAAACAGAAAGCGCAACCGAAGGCGTCGGAACAGTGTAACGGACACAATGTTAATGTCGAGGACAAGGTGAAGATCGTGGCGCCGTTGAGTATCAAGGAGTTGCGGCAGAAGGGACTGACAAAGTACGATGCGGAAATGTTAATAGCCGCGCAGGGCTGTAACTTTTCCGATGTCGGCGATTATCATAAGCGCGAGCGGGGAAATTCGGCCGCGACCAACGTTAGTGCAATCAGTAGCGAAGAGGGTGTTAAACAGCAGCAACAACAACACGATAAGAAGGGTAGTGCTAATGGGTTTGTTGGTAATAATAAGAACGGTAATGGGAATAGTGTGAATACGCGTTCGGCGCGTTTGAAGGAACGCAACGCGCGATTGGCTCACCAGGTCTTCCTACAAACGTCCAGATCGAACCTGCTGGACGATCTGCAGAGTAACGCAAGCAGTACCAGCACCAGTTTCAGCGACAATGATCCGGTCAGCGATGGCACGCATCAGAGTAAGCATTTCAATGATAGCCACGAGAGCGGCAAGGGACTCGCTAATCTGCAAGGTACCAAAATTAGATATCACTTTTAATTTGTTCTGCTTTTCTTTCTTCACAATTTTGCAACATCTGTAACAATAGTTATGTAAAGTTTCTGAATGTTTTTTTCTTTCTTTTTTTCTTTTTTGTATTTGACTTTAATTTTTATAGGATTTTTGAGTAATAAATCGCACGGTTGACTCTTGTAGGTTTATTTTCTATTCTTATTTTTCAAATATGCTCATTTTGTTAAATTTGATGGCAAATAAAACTTGTTTTGTTTTATACCTTAAGGCCGTTTTACACGATCAATGATTGTGGATAGAATTATATTATGAATTTGGAATATAATTAGATGCCAGAAAAAAAAAAAAAACAGAACAGTTCAATTTTTATGTTCATAATTATACATATTATTCGATATTGAATTATGAATATAATATCCTGTCCACAATTATTGATCGTCTAAAACGGCCTTTAGTCAGAGTGGAAAAACAAATTTGTTGTTCATTTTTTAATAGGAACCTGTGATTTTATAAAAAGATGTTTTTTCTAAATACATTGTGAGGCTATGTTTGTTTATTGTATTAACTCACTTTAATATTTTCTTCTGTAATTACCTTCAATAATTTGGATCTTCATTCGATGCTTGTGGCTTCTTTTTTTAACCTTGAAAGTCACCTATTTATCGTAAATTACTAGAAAGTTTGTAACCAAACTGATGACTACTGAGCATGCGCACTTTATTATATTTTTGGTTGTACACTAAAAATTAGGACAAAATCTGCAATGGGATTTGTATAAAAATCTTATAATCAAAGTACAACTTAATGACTTACAATTTTTTAGTAATATTTACTGGTTTTCTTATGTGTGGAATGAAAACTTGCTCTTCTTTGGATTTGGCTTCTTGCATTTTTATTATGCTTCACAGCTCATGCTGCAACGACATAAATAACAAAAAAATACGCTTATTAAAAAAAAGATCCAAAGATTAAAAACAAAGAAACTAAAAATTAGCAACAAACGTTTTTGATTGCAGAACCAGATTTAACATTCGGACGGGCGCTACGTAACCACCAGAAGCAGCTGGAGGAGAAATGCAGTGAAGTGAGTGCTGTAAACGGAGTCCTGCCCATTATGCCGAAATCAAACAGCAGCAACGGAAGCCGAAGGAGTACGCGGAATTCGTTGCGGGCCTCCATCAATAACGACAGCAACAAAACAAGCACAACTAGTTTAGTAGTACCTTCTTCGAAATATCGAGATAGCAATAACAGTAATAACGACATTTACGAATTCAATGACGAAGACCAGCATCATCATCATCAGAGCCTAAAGAGCATGGAGTCTTCGAGCAGTTCTGCTGCTGCTGCTGTTGTTCATTTACGTAAACATGGCAAACCTAGTGATATTGTGATAAACAGTTACGAGAACGCAGAAGACGGTATTGAAATGAGAATTAAGGCTGATAAACTATCATCAACAACAAGAACTGCCATCGAGAGAGAAGAAGAGGATGAAACGAAGAGGAGGAAAGAGGATGCGGCGAAGGTGCCGGCCATGGCTGCGGCGGCGGCGGAAAAGACGGGCGGACGACTCAAGTTGACGCTGCGCATGAAACGCAGTCCAATTTTGGACGAAATCATCGAGTCCGGCAACAGTTTGAGCGAGGATAACTTCGAGCCGGAGTACGAGGTGCTTCGCGTTGAAGGTGTCGACAATTTCAGTTCGCCGTACTCGCACCGCAAGAAACGGCACAAATCGAAGGACAGGAAGCGCGACCGAAGGAAGCACGAGATGCCGCCGATCAATGGGCCGCCGCCGATGAAGAGGTTGCGCTTGATTTTCGGAAACGAGAGTCACACTATAGACATACCGTCCACTAGTAACAATTGATATTTCCTCCTTATCGGTTTCGTTTGCGCGATCCGTTCTCGTTCTACGAACTAAGTGTGTTCAATGGTTTTATTTTTTCGTTTATCTATACATATAGAAAACAAAACAAAAAAACGAAGAGTTGCGCGAAACAAAATCAAGTGGTCTGTTTTTAATTTGATTCGATTTTTTTTTTCATTAATATTTAAAAGTGAATGTCGGGAAATTTCTTTATTTCTTGCAAAATTGTTTTTTTTTTGTTGCTTGGATTTTAATAGCTATCATGGAATAATTGAAATTTAAAGAAATAATTGTAGCATAATCTCGCAGGACGAGATATTAATTAAAACAATTATCAATATTAATGAGAAATGATTATTTTTCCCCAGATTAAATAATAATGTAATTGTTTCTGATTTTTAAATTTTTCTTAAATTATTTTTTATAAAAATTTATGTAATTAATGTGATAGTAATTTTTTCCATTAATTTCTATGATAACTTAAATTTTAAATTATGCAATGAAAAAACTTGATTTGATTACTTAAAAAATGTATCTAAATTAATTCGAAACAAAACAAAAAACGATTTTTGCAAGTCTTGTAAATCTTATTTATATCATTAGTAAATTAAGTAGCATGAAAACGTTTTCAAACAAAATATTTCGGTTTCAAGTAATTGCAAAAATTATATTTAGAAAATTTAGCGTGGTGTGCAGACAGACCACTTGAGAAAGAGTTGACGAAAATTCTCATAAAAAATGTTAAACAAATAAATAAGAAAATATTGTGGTCTAGGATAAAAAAAAAAAAAATACAAATGAAAATAGCGCGTATTCGCAAAAAGAAGTTGTACATAGCAAGAAGACGACAACAAAGGCAGACTTAAAAAGCATTTTACATGTATAATAATTACTACTATCATGTATTATTTTTGTATTATTCCTATTTTAAATTAGTAGTTATTTTAATCGAAAATCTATTACCTCAAATCGGAGGCCATAAATTTCACAAATACAAAAAATTCAAATTGGTCGCAGTTTCTCTAAACGCGCCCGCTATTGCTTCTGTAATTGATCCGAATGAAGTATTATCTTTTTTCTTCTTCCAAAAAGTGCAAAACGCAAGTAATTACGTAAAAAAAAACAAACACAAGCGTTACATCTCTCACTTGGAATTGAAAGCTAATGTTCTGTTTTTAAGCAAATGAACCGTACTTTTAAGTTTACTTTAAAGCGACAAAAAAATAATAATTGTAGTTATTTACAATACTTTTATGATTTAGAAGATGTTGCATTAATATATTACATGATTTATACTTGACGAGAGAGCTAATTGCTAATATGGTATAAGTGTGTGCATGCAAATTTAGGAGAGGATCACGACTAGGAGAAGGAAGAAGAATCTTTTCCGCGCGTTTCGTTGCCTGCGTCCTGCGACTGGCTAAATTCTAATTTAAGTTTGTGATGTAAAAATTGGTTTCAATGTCATAAGGTTAATACATACATTTCCGTTCGAAAGATTGTATTTTCAACTTTGCATGATTGAAATTTGTTAATAACAGGCTATTTAACCAAATATATTAAAGTATTACCCAAAAACGACAGTTTGCCATTTTCGGCTAAGTAGACTTTGTTTTCGTCTAAGTTTACTTTCAAACTGGTTGCGGATTTAAGCAAGGATTTGTTTTTTGTTGCAGAATCCAAAGTGGGAATCACTAAGTCGCCTTTAATTGGATCGTTGTATTTCCATAATTGAACTTTAGAAGCATCTAAGCAAAATTCAACATTAAAAATAATACTAAATAAGACGTTTTGTGATTACCTTTAATTGCCTTTATTTCTTTGGCCAATTTCTGTGTCAATTTTTCAACAGTGTCTCCATCCGAAATCTTAATCCATTGATTGAATAATCCATTATGTGGTTCCGGATTAATGCAATTAATCTTGACCCCCGGTTTCACACTGAAGGTTACGAACGGTTGACCCGGACAACACTCTTTCATTTTTTCGGTGGCTCCTTCTTCATCGGTATATCTGATAACGACTTCTTCAATATCCAAAGTGTTTGAAAGATAAATAGAATTGTTTTTCAGGACTTCCATTTCATTGAATTCAAGGGTGAGAGCTAAAGCTTTCAGTCCTTGTTTTTCCATCTTTTCCCGGATCATTTGCACAAAAGGCATCACTCGTTTCATGTATTTCTTCAATTCTTCTTTCTTTCCAAGTTCGGTTGAAAGGATTTTGTTATCAGGTAGTTTTCCTTCTTTCTATAAAATTTCAAATTTAGAACTTTTTTTTATAAATACAAATTAAACTCACTTGGAAAAGTTCTTTGAGAGTGGATAAAATGCAACTTTGCCATGCTGGATACGTTTTAGCCACCCAAATTTCAATTACATTTGGTTTTTCAACAGGGGCCGGTTTCGGATTATGTTTTGAAGGTTTAGCTCCTTGCATGTAGGTTTTCAGGAAAATTCTAAATGAATGAGCCGCCTCCATGAGATATTCCGAAGATTTAATTTTGATTTCATCAATTGGTCCTACTTTGGGCCATCTAGTTGTCACTACGCTTGATTTCTAAAATCAAAAATAACTTAAAGAAATATTCTTTTTACAAGAGAAGCATAAAATTACTTTTCCCAAAAGTTTCCAAACATGTTCAGCCACATGAGGACAAATAGGAGACAGCAACAAACATTGAACTTCAATAAATTGCAGAATCAAATCATGATGTATTCCATCAATTGCAGTTAAATTGAGGTACTTATCGCGTACGGCTTGCAGTTCAAAAAATCCGGTTCTTAAAGCTTCCTTGAAGAGCATCTTTTCATAGAACTCCCCTGTTTCTTTGATTTTCAAATTAATTTCACTTTGAAATACTTGATCATTGAAAGAATTAGGAGCACCCTTTCTAAAGGTGTTTTTAATCGCTAACATTTCCTTGACCCATTCAATGAAAGTATACAAACGCAAAATGCCAGCGTCTGCCATGCTCTCAACGAAATTTGCATCTTCAACCGAATCTCCAGCATCAGCTAGGCACAGCCTCATTCCATCCGCACTAAATTTCCTAACTGCATCGCTCAACGTTAAGAAATTGCCTTCGGACTTGGACATTTTAGCAGAATTGAGCATCAGGTGACCGTTTGCGCGAATACCTTTGGGCCATTTAGATTCGTCGTTGGGCCAAATGGCGCAGTGATTATAAATGAAATAAGTCAAATGGTTTTGAACCAAGTCTTTACCGGAAACGCGCAAATCCACCGGATACCAAAATTCAAATTCTCTTTTCATAACGTCAAGTTTTTCTTTCTTTATGTTGCACTTAGGATACGGAGCGTTTTTGAAGAAAATGTAGTCCCAAACTTCAGGAGTCAAATCCTGGGCTTTGATACCCAAGGCGTTTGGTTTATCGCCTTTGAAAGAATTCCCCTGAATTAAATGCGAAACGGTATAGTAAGCCATATAAATTGTGGAATCGGATAAGGACTCAATGAGCCATTGCTCGTCCCACGGCAGTTTGGTACCCAAACCATAAGTTCGGGAACACGCATGTTCGTGCAGCCAATCCAACGAGGCATTGAAGTTTCTTCGTACTTCGTCGTGGAAACAGTTGAGATTTTCTAAACACTTTTCAGCTTGCGCTTTCCATTTAGGTTCACCGTAGTCCAAATACCACTGGTCGCACAGAGCCACCACGCATTCGTCTGATGATCTGGATATGATAGTCTTCTCAGGTTCGTAATAGATAACTGCTTGGTTTTTGTCAATCAAAAGCTTCTGGAGAGATTTTTTAACGTCTTGGATTTTCTTTCCTTTATGTTCTCCCACAAGCAACACCTAAATATTAAAATTTTGATATTAATACTTTGCATAACGTAATTTATGACAATTCTTACCCCATCATAGAACCCTTTCAGATAAACCATCTCTTTAGCTTCTAAAAGTTTATCTTTATCATTTTGACTCTGAATTTTCAACTTATCGTAAAGAGTTACAGCGGACAAGTTGCCAAATTCAGGTACTTCAATAATAGGTAGTGGATTAAAGGGTAAAACCATTTCATCTTCAATTCCATACTTTTCTCTGAATGGTTGCTTTTTCTTTAAGTCAACCAAAGCAGCGTAATCATCGGGAGAATCCGAAGGGACACTAGTGACAACACCGGTGCCTTTATCTTCTTTAATGGTTAACATCGGTAAAGCATAGATCTTTCTATAAGAAGTCATTGGTGCTTCCAAAGCACAACCCAAAAGGTCTTCCCCTAAGAATTCAGCCACAACATTGAATTTTCCTTCTGCGGAAGTGAATCCTTGGTAGCACATGTTACGTGCCGAACGCCAAGTGCAAACAAAAACTTCCTTCTGTTTTGTTTCGAATGCAATGTACTTCATATCAGGTCTCACCCAGCAGTTTGTTTGTCCGTACATAGTTTCCGGTCTTAAAGTGGCCGCCACGAGAAAGACTTTGGCTGTAATTTTGCTCAATTTCTGTGGATAAGGTTTACACATTAACATCTTGATCAAGGTGTACTCTTGAGGACCAACGCCTTCACCGGAAGATCTGTCGTGATCCATACAGGGCTGTCCATCTTTTGGCGAATAAATAGTGTAACGTTTTCCAAACTGAATCTTGTTTCTTTCTTTTGATCTTATGAACTGCCATCTAACAAACGAATCGAAGAATGGATTGGCATCGGTTGTAATAAATGTGCGTCTCCAATCGACATGGATTCCAATACTGTTTAAATCACTAACAGCCAATGGTGGAAAGTAGTCCAACCAATAATTGGCATCTGCAAATTTGGCTATTTCTGCATCATCCATTCCTAGGCTTTGCATAATTTGCCACTGAAATTTTGCTGCTCCAGTTTTAGCAACAGCTTTACTCTTTTTGCCTTTGCTTTTGTCCTTAGGTATTATATCCTTTTCCTCTTGTTGGGCAGGAGAATCATCATCTAGAGGAAATTTGGGTGGATTACCGTATAGTTCGATTTCGCGTTTCAGTTTATCAGCACAAGCTTTTATTGGCATTCCAGTGCAGTGAAATCCAAAAGGGAACAGTACTTTTTTACCAAGAAGTCTTTGGTATCGAACAGCAAATTCACATTTTGATAGGGAAAAAGTGTGACCGAGATGAAGACGACCATTCATGTACGGAAAAGGAAATGTACAAAGGAACTTTTCATTAGGGTTTTTTTGCCCTTGTTCCGGTGCACTTTCTTCGTAGATTTTTTCTTGGCTCCAGTACTTTTGGATGTCTCCTTCTATTTTCTGGAGATATTCCACTTTAAATGTGCCTTTTCGCTCGGCCGCCTGCAATAAATATTTATTAAAAATGCAAGTTTAATTTATATTTATTTGGAATTGTTACCATATTGTTGAAAATGCCGGTTGCTGATGAACCCACAAGTTTGCTGATGCAACATGCAACAACAGCAAATTAATTGAGGTTATGTTGGTTGTTCCACGTTTAGTTTAGTTCCTACTCTTAAATGAAAAATTTCCAGAGGGCTCTGGTGTCGAATAATGATTTTGAGCTTTCAGTCCCTTTTTGGGCAACGTAAGTAATGAAAAAACTGCTAAAACATAGTAGGTGAGCAGAGATAGCCTTTTAAGCTTAAATTTCGATTTCAAATATTTAATTTCAAGGCCTTTTCATCGGTTTTACAATATCATTTATGGCAAAATAACTTTTTTTTTGTTATATGAAAACATCAAATTTTGAATATACAGAGGTCATCAAGCAATAATACAGAGTGGCCATTTTCTCAACCCGTACATGGATAACTTTTCTACAGTTCAAAAGATAGATGTTTTGTTAAATGGGCAAAATTGGACGATCAACTTATCTGCCTTTACAAAAATTGGAAAAGTCATCTGGTTTCCGAATAATAATTTATTCAAAGAAATCTATTCGACTTAGAAAAAAAGTTATAATTGTTCTTGGTAGATATTTTTAAATACAATATAAACAATTTACAAAAAAATCAATTGCATTCTTGATTTTGGAGGCTATGAACTTATCAAATAGATTATTTTCTGATTTCAATGATATAACAATTTATTTGTATGAATATCAATGATAATTGCTATAAAAATTGAAAAAAATTAAATTAAAAAAAAAAATAGTGGGCTTTGATTTTAAAAATAAATAATTACAAATAAAACTTATTAAAATAATTACCGAATAATATTTTGAGGATTTATCCGGATATTTAAAAAAATAATAATTATAAAATTTATTTATTTCATCAATGCAACAATATTCCTTAGCAAAACGCAGCATCCATGGTGATTTTGAGCGCAGGGTGCGTTTTGTGACGTTATTTTCAATGGTGAAATCACATTAAAAACATTACGGTCTCCCTTATTACTTCAATTTAATATGTTTTTTCAAAGTTTAACAATAATTTTTAAATTTAACCGTATTTTAAAAGTGTTATATCGTGGAAATTAAAAAAAAAAGAGCTAAGCCCATAGCCAACTCCGGTTTATATTATAAAAAGATTATTTTTTATTTCAAAAAACTAGCAAGCCATGGAAATTTTGGAAAATTATTTAGATGGTACATAGAATATCCATTAGGAAGAATTATCAATTTTTTCCAATGACAAATTGTTTTCTTGAGTTAAATTAAATATCGACGATTTTCAGTTTTTTTTTCTGGATAATTCGGGAACCAAGAGATATATTTGATTTTTGTAAACGGTAAAAAGTTGAACATAAAATTCTCTTAATTTTTGCTCATTTAACCAAAACCCAAAAACCCAATATTTTGAACTGTTAGAGTTATCCCTAAAGGGTTGAGCAAATGGCCATATAGCTATCAAAAAATAAATTTTTAATTGAAATTTTTAATTATAATTAAATATTGCAATGTCACTAAGTAATATAAATTCCATTAAAAAAAAAAAAATTTAGTTTTTAAGTAAACTGATATTCTATGCTAGAAGTATTATTATTGTTGTAATAATTTTAATTTCAAAAGGGGAAAGTACTTTTACTATTTTAGCAGAAAAAAGTTGCAAAGATTAATTTCAGACTATTTATACCAAAGCATGTAATAATATACTAATCATGTTTTTCCAAACAATTTAATTTTAATTGGAAATTTACTGCTGCAATTTGAAATTGTTATTTACGTAGTAATGGTTTGACAAACTTTTTTTTCCGAGCAGTTAAGTGAATTATCATGTCAATTGCTTAAGTATTAGGATAGTCAGCGAAGCAAAATTTACTGAAAACTTATAAAATTTACTTTCAGAAAAGCTCAGTTTTGTTCAACTTATATCGCATTACAATTTAATACGATATATGACTAAGACTAATCAAAAAACAAAAACAAAAAACAGTGTTGCAATTAGAAAATGGTTTTAGTTTTATTGTATATTTCCATTTACATGCAAATTGTGCAATATACCAAAGGAAAAAACATATTCATTATGTGCGTATACTTATAAAATACATTCTATAATCTTCGAGATAGAAAATAGAAGAAAAGGAAGCGTTTTGTAAAGTACAAAATATAAAAAATTATTGCATAAAGCAATAGGCGGGTGAGTGGTGGGCAATTTATTTATGTGCAACTAAGCAACCTCAAGTTTTACACTTCTCCGACATTTAATACCATTCCACCAGCTCTCAGCTCTCACCAGCAAGTGTCTTTCAATCTTTCAAACTCTATTTCTATTAGTATCTATCTGTATACTGCTCAAGAAAGTGTCGGTAAGTTTTAAATATAATTTTTGTAATAATGGTGAAAACTAAATTTCGTCTTTGCAATTGCAATTATAACATTATGAAAAGCGAAAGTTGTGTGACGCAGCTTAGAACGCGTGATGCAATTTTCTGCATCTCGAATTGCATATTCGATGACTTCTTTATTTAATTAATTAACAATGTTATTTTTACTGATTTTACAGCAGCGGATACTTAAACGATGAAGTGCGCGTTATTATTTTGTTTGTTGGTACCGTTTTTGGTTACTATTGTTGCTAAACCTACTTCTTCACCAAAAGTAAGTTAATAATAACTATTTATTTAGCTTTATTTATTTTATTTATTAATTTTTTATTAAAGTAGATAAAATAACTATCAAATTATCAATATTAAATAGGCATAAGAATGAAATTGCAATTTCTAATTGTTTACCAGTTTTTATAAATAATTAATTACCTATTGTTCAAACTGCAAAACAGATGATCATATATTAAAACTTTTGAACAAAGAAACAAGAATTTCTTATTTGAATTAAATAACGGACTTAATAATTTACAGTAATGGTTAAACATATTGAATTTGTTTATTGTTTATTTTTTCAATTAACTAATTTTACAGTTAGTGGAAGCTGCTGATCCGTCCATCAACGACGTCTTGAGCGCAAATTCAAATAATTCCAGTGAGACCCACATTTTCCATCCGTCTGAAACTGTTCACATAAAGGAAACCCCCGAATTGAAACCCCCCAAACCTCCTGGCACCAAGTTCGTCACTTTAATTGACGACATTTTCCAGGTATAGTGAAAGTTTAGCCTACGCTAGTTGTAGTTTTATAGCATTTGGTTCAGAGTTTTCTGGACTGGAATGATTGTGAATTAAATTCAAGGCTGTGCAATTGAAATGAAATTTAAATGATAATCACGTTAATCAAGAGAGAAATCTTTTTGTTATTGCTGCTGTGAACAATGTGGAAATCAATGTAATTTATATGAAAAGTGAAATAATTGGCAATTATTGCAATATAACACTATTAACACTACAAATTACTTCTTAGGCACAAATTTCTAAAGTACGTGATTAAATCTAAGAACATTTCTTTTAATTGAAAAAGGAAAAAAAAAATCGAAGGTTTTTAGTGTCTACGTGTTTTTAAATATTATTCAATAATTATATAAATGTCGTAATATTTGTTATATAAATTACAAAATATACAGGGTGTATTTGATATCTGGAAACTTAGCAGTAATAGCAGTAATGTTTACCAAATTACGTTTTCTAGCAGTGTTTTTTGGAAAATTATTACTTGCAATTAACACAGTACAGGGTCTCCCAAGTTGAGTGACCTATTAGATATTATGGAAACTTGAAATTGCAGAGTTCTGAAACTTCGCATGGTCCACTTTTAGGAAATGATCTACGTTATTATATTATTTGTGCATTAGTACAACTTCCGGGTATACCGGAAGTAGCCATCAAATTTGTTATTTTAAATTGAACACTACAATTTTTATTTCATAATTAAATTCCTTATTAAAATAAAAAACGATTTTGTAGAAAAAGTTTTCATCATGCTAACTTTTCCGGTCACAACTCACTTGCGGTTAATTTCGAAAAAATTGGTGTCATGAGAAAAAAATCATTACTTTCTCATTTTTTATGATAACTTCATAATTTTTTGTTGTATGTTCTTTCAAGATGTGTGTCCATGTGTTTTGTGTGTTAATGTACACTTTTTTTATACAGGGTCTTCACAAAAAGAAGCTAAACTTTTTGAATGAAAAAGTGTTATAACTTGATTTTTTTTAAATGGATATCAACTTTTTTTTTCTTTATCATATTCTCGTCTTATGTTCTATTAAAAGTTTTAAAGCAAAAAGTTCTAAAATTATTACTTTCCGAGATTTTAATGAAATTATTGTTCTGAATAATGACGTTTTTTTGTTCGTTCGTCTTCTGGTTTCTACAGCAACTGTAGTATTCTAATAGGCCACAAAACGTAGAAGACCCTGTATATTAACTCGCAATTCCTTTGATTTTAGAGGGTGATTTTGAAATATGTAACTTAGAAATTTTTTATCTTACTACTTACTTATAAAAAACATTCACTGTGAATCTACGAAAGCCAAATCTGAATATAAACGTTGACTGAAAGAATAATAAATACTTTCAGGCAACGATATAAAACCAAAAAAAAAATGTATGGTTCCATTTGAAAAAAAGGAATTTTGATTTAAAAAGAGAATTTTTTAATTTTTTTTGAAAACCATATGAAGGGGTCAGGGGAAGAACAAACTTTGTCTCATACTTAATTTTTTTTTTCATTTGCAATGCAGTCTGAAAGATACTAACATAAAATCTGTTTAAAACCAACACAATACAATACCACATCATTAATTTATATATTTGGAACAAAAATTGCTTTATCATTTATTTGGAAATAAATAACAGAGATTTATTGTGATGTTATTAGTAATATCATAGTTTTTTTCAATAGGTGACAAAACTTTCCCTGACCCCTTCGTATAAAATTGGAATAATAAATAATTAATGTAATGTATGGACAAACATCTTAAGAATAAAAAACCATAATAATTATAAAGTTATCATCTAAAATGAGTAAAATATAACTTTTTGTCAACACCCTAATTTTTGCAAAAAAAAAAAAAAAAAAAAAAACTGGAAAAAGTAGGAAATATCTTATAAAGAGGACCTAATAGAAAACCTTTTTTTTTTTACAAAATATTCAATTTTTTTAAGGGAATCAAAATATAAAAAGCAAATTAAGATACTTTACTTAGGATATTAAAGTTGATAACGACTTCCGGTATAACCGTAACTGTTCAAATGCTGAAAATACTTTAGATAAGTAAGACTTTGCGAACAATTGCGATAGCAAAGTGAAAAATTGCTTTTACGGCAATGGTTATCTCGGTTATCCCAAAACAGGTAACCGGCAATCGGAAGGAAACATGCTGTTTGGTATTTTTTTGAAAAATTTGAAGAATTTATCTTTTAACTAAAAGCATGAATTCAAAAGAATATATCCTGATAGTGTATAACATTACTGCATTAATAATAATAGGATTATTTAAAAACAAAAAAAGTTCATTTGAAGAGTTATTATTCCAGAATTATTTATTTGGGCAAAAGTTTATGCAAAGGTTATAAATTTAAAACTAATTAAGTTTTATTTTTGATTTTAGTTACTTATTAAGCACTAATGATTTTTTATTTGTAAATGTAACAATTTTTCTAATTTGCAGATTCCGATTTCCATTCTACAATCAGTCGCCAAATTGATAACACATCCTTTCAAACATGACGACAAACCCAATTAATTAATTACTTTAAGCATATCTTTTCTTACTCTTGATTATTTAATGTTTTTAATTATTGACATTAATTTCCTTCATTTGAATAGGCTCTAGTATTTGTAAATAAACCTATAAATATGGATCAATAAAGATATATTTTCCATAATAACATAATTGAATATAAAAATAATTATATGTGAATTAATTTAATAATAATAATAATTTGTAATTCTAATTTTATTTATTTATTTTTGCAAAAAAGAACATAACATTCAATATGCATAACATCACGTTAGTCAAGTTAATTTAAACTTTTCATTTGAATAATTGAAAATAATTTAAATTTACGCCTTGAAAAGAAGAAAAAAGAATTTTTTCAATGAACTAGAAAGCAAATTAAAAATCATGATATTTTAGATAGTTTTTAGCCTTTGTTTTATTGCCTGCAAAAGGAAATTATTAAAGCAAATCACAAATTCAATTAGAACCCACTAATACTAATTGCAGATTTTGTTTTCATTCTCCAAACGTTTAAATTACTTGCACGTCCTGTCGAACACCATAAACACAATGCCAATTAACTAATTGCACTGTTGCAACGTTCCTTTTATGTTTCCTTTATTAATTAATTAATAACTTAATGTCGATTACAAAATTTTCGTTGTTTGTTGTTTACACTTTGAATTTCTTTTTTTACCACCAATTAAAAATACAATGAATAAAAATAAATATACTTAAATTAAAAGTAATTAATAGTGATGAGCACTGTATTGCTTGTTCACCGAAAATTGTGCGCCTCCTCCTAATGTTCCCAGAAAATTGCCAACGGCTCCTAAAGTTGCCACAGGAATCTAAAAAAAATATGCATTTTTTTGGTTTATTTTCTAAATTCAATTTATTATTTAAAAATAATTACGCTTAAAGCATGGCCTAAAATGGATCCGCTTTTGTAACCAGAAGCAGATATCGAAGCGGTTCCTGCTGAAGATCCACCGTATTGCTTGTTGCCGTAGTAATCATAATTGTATCCTCCTTGGTTACTAAAATTAATAAATGTTAATAATTGTGGTTTGAGATTTTTAGTTGTTTATGGAAAATAAAATAATTAAATTTATTTAGCAATAATATTGTTTGTCTTATGTAAAGCAAGTCAAAACTCACAAGCTTTGATTTTTATAAGTGTAACTAATTGTTTAAGGTCAAGCTGTGGTTACAGAGTGCTTAATTATGTCGATTTGTTATACTCGTAATTAACAGCAAAAACAGTCTTTAGGTGATTTAATATTGCAAAATCTAGCAATTTTTTTTTAATGACTGTTTTGCCAACTTCCGATCGGAATAATTAATTATTTGACTCATTTAAATTAAAGCATAATTAATGCAATTAAAAGATGTTTTTCTTTTTTATAAATTTTAATTCATTTTACTGGTAGATTTCTTTAATAGTGTAAACTAGATATATCTGGAAAACTTCTTCTGGGAATTGAATTTTTTAAATATTTCTCTAGAAAACTGCTAATTACCCGAAACTTTTAATATTATATAATGCGAAAACATTTGTTAATCCTTTGTGAGTAAACGAATAAACCAAATTAATCAGATAGTTGTTATTTTACTTTCTTTATTTTTGATTGCTATTTTGAAACGAGTTATTTTAACTTTTGTCATTAATGGCCACAGATCAAATTAGTTTTCATTATGTAAACGTGACTCTCTAATAGAATTTCGCTTTTTTTTTAGCTATTTAACTACAGGATATGAATGTATCAAAATCTGATTAAAGAGACAAAAATTTATAGTTTTTATTTTTATTCTTTTTCAAAGAAGTAGTTGCCAATTGCGATGTTTTAACCATAAATAGCAAACACAATATTTACTTTTCAAAGCTTTTAATTGAAGATTTTAATTTACGTTTCCTGTATCATTAGTTTAGACTGCAGAATATTAATAAAATATAATACAGGGTGACAGAGAAAAGTGGCTCACCCCTTTAATTTCTTTATTTACCCTCCCGATTTATATTAAATTTTACACTTTCATAAATGTTAGGCATGTTTTTTCAGTACATTTAAGTGAGTTATTTACTAAATAATTCAGTCAGTTTGATTTTTCCGCCATAAGTCAATTTTTTCAAATGATAACCACTATGGTACACTAGAATTTTTAAATTCCTTATTTTTTAACTAATCGAATAATGTCAAACAAGCCATATTAGAATAAAATAAACAGATATAAAATTTAAATTTAATGAAAAAAAAGATGCCGTAACCTTATATGCTTTCAGTTTTTTTTTTTATCATAATTTGAGTTTTTTCATGACCTCCTAGAACCTTTTTTAAAAATTAATTTTCGAGGCAAATTAAAAACTAAAAATTGCGACACAAAATTGTTTTTAGGACTAAATGTTTCCTAAAAAATTAAAAAAATTAATAATAAATAAGGGTTGGCTATTTAAAAATCAAAAGTCGGAGTCATTTCCGGTTAAACCAGAAGTAATTCAAAATTGAAATTTACGTCAATTAATGCGAAACATTAATCAATTTTAAGCGAATAACCGGTTATGATTTTGGTTATAGCTATTGGTTATTCTCGGTTATTGAATCAACCGTATTGACAGTTACTTATGACAGTAACCGAACGTTACCCA